>APFE031345924.1:42125-57149 GCA_000404065.3 Pinus taeda | reverse complement strand
TCAGCTCTGATACCATGTTAATTTTAGGTATGTTCTATGCTAGAGCAATTTATTTCAATTTTCATAGTTAGCTCAATACCTTTTCCAGATTAGCAATCACATCAGCATTAAAGTAAACTACAGATAAAACATAAATATAAATTGCAGAAGACAAGACAAGACAAGAGGACACAAGATGTGGTGCTATCCAGGGACAAACCCCAATGTGAGGAAACCCTTGATCAATTCTTCTTATATGTTCTTCAATAATTCAACAGAGAGAGAGAGAGATAGTACGTTTACAACAGAAGTCAACACTTTGACTTATCTAGATAAGAGCATAGATAATCTCTAAGAAGATGATACATGGGATCAGTTGAAGACATGTTGCGTCAACTAATTCTTCAAGGTGACTCCTTCACCCATCATTGTGCTGCATTTCGTCATCATGCTGCACCTCACCGTGCTGCGCCATTTTGCACCCATCATCACTATGCTGCATCTCATCACACTTCATTAATCATGATTGTACCCATCATTACTCTGCATTATGTGCAATTGCTGCACCATGTTGTGATCCTGACCTATGTGTTGGTTGCACCTTGCTTGCTTGTTGTCCCTAGCATGCAAGGGGGAGAGGACTATGAAGAGACATTTGCCAGGTACACTACTGTTAGAATTATTATTTCTATTGTTTTTTTTTTTAGTCTATGGATTGGAAGTTCCATAAGATGAATGTAAATACCGCTTTCCTCAATGGAGTGATTGAGGAAGAAGTGTACATAGAACTACCTCAAGGCTTTGAGGTACATGAGAAGGAATCTCATGTCTGAAGCTTTATAGGGACCTCAGACATGGTATTCTCGGATTGATGGATATTTGATGAGTCTTGGTTGATCTTGATATTTTATGACTTGTTTCTGACGAGAGTAGGACTCACGTGACAGAGGAAACACCAATGGCAAGGGGATTTGCTTTAGTGATAGAGGGAATAATCAAGCCCCGCTTTAGTGTCAAAGGGAGTTGGCCTTTGAGTTCGAGATGAAGGATCTAGGTTTGATGCATTACTTCCCTAGGTAAGGGAAGCATACTATTAAGATCCTTTAGATATTTGGGATGATGGACTATAATTCCATAAACACTCCCATCATGACCAATCTAAGGAAGCTGAGTAGGTCTAACTTTGATTCATATTTGGTGGATCCCATGATTTATGAATAATTTGGCAAAGTGGAAGGTCCAACCATCCAAGTGGGTGTCATGGGATCGAGATTGTCAGATTAGATGCTCAAAGACGAGAAGCAATATGCCTTCTATGAGTGAACCATGCCAGACAATAAATATGCTTAAATGATTAGGAAACAACAATGGTAGAGGGAGCAACCAAGATTGCTACAACAGGATCTGTCTCAGAGGGAGCACCTAGTCAGTGTGATTGGAAAGAAGATATGGTGATGGATCCAGTGAAGGATGCTGATCAGTTTATGGTTGAGCAGAAGCATGCTACACAACATGTGTTGAGGTACCAACATGTTACGATTGGATATGGTTTGAAACATGATGAATTACATTTGCAAGAATATACAAATTTAGATTGAGCAGGGAGTGCTGAAGATAGGAAGAGCCCATCAAGATGTTGCTTCAGTTTGGGTTGTACTATGATATCTTGGATGAGAAAGAAGTAAACCTCTGTCACACTCATCCCTGTAGAGGTTGAGTATATTTTAGCTAGTTTGGCAAGTTGTGAAGCAGCGTGGCTTCAGAAGTTGCTTGCAATATTGTTTTATTAAGTGTTGGAGACCACTGTGATGAAAATTCAAAGCACATTGAGATTAACTATCGAGACATGGTACAAAAGGGAGCAGTGTGGCTCCAGATACATTTTTATAGAAAAATAGGTTGCTGACATTCTCACCAAGCCTTTGCCCAAGATGAAGTTTGTTTACTTTAGGAACAATCTTGCACTGGTTGAGAATGTCTCCTCAACGAGAGGGAGTGTTGATGTTGTAGCATCAAGGGCAGAGATTCTCCCTAGGTTAAAGGTATTGACCAGGTTTCCATGTAATGTGGCTAGGGAGAATGGCCTAAAGAGCATCAGGGCCTAGAGTGCTTCCACGGTCAGAAGGTTTTGACCATATTTCCAAGAGGTAATTGGCTAGTGGGTAGAGTGAGTGCCTTTAGCATGAAGTAAATGTTTTACCATTCAATTGACTTGCAAGAATGGTAATTGGCCCATGGTTTCACCATTTGTTGGTCCAAGGTATTGACCTTGCTCCAAGTAATGATTAGCTGAGCTGGTGACCTTGGACTAGTCTTGTTTGACCATGTTCAGAAGGTTTTGACCATATCACCAAAGGGATTTTTGGCTAGTGGGCGACTAGATCCATTTGCAAAGGGGATTTGACTAGTAGATAATTAGATCCTATGCATGACGCTGATGCGTGAAGCTTTCCACATGGTTCTAGATTAGAACATGAAGTGGACAAATACATTAACATGGCCAATTCATTCAATCTTTTCTTTGGATGAAGAAATTGTTTAGTAAAGAGGACATCTAAGAAAGTCAAAGTTGAATACCTCCCTAAATAAGAGGGGGTGTTGATTTTTGGTAGCTATAGTCGGTATTCAAGTCAGCCTAATTAAAGAAAATATGTTAGATTCAGACAACGGAGATTCCATAGTAATAATATTTTTCTCTTATTAATAATAAAAAATTAATTCTTTATTTTTTCATTAAATAAAACTAATTATTTAAATAAAAATAATTTTTAATATAATAATATATAATTATAATAATATAATTTAATAATATTAAATAAATTCATAAAACCTATTAAACTAAATATGTGAAATAATTCACATTATTATATATTAATTTATCTCTGATAAAAAAAAAAAAAATAATTAAATAATTAATTCTTTATTTCATTAAATTTATCCATTTATTTGAAAAAAGTGATGAGTAATATATATTAATTAATAATAATTAGTTTCAAAATAAAATATTAGTTTATTTATATTATTCATTATTCAATTTCATTAATATAAAAATAATATAAGATTTTAATATAGAATAATAATCAATTAGTAATAAATATCTAACCATTAACTAACAATAATTATTATTAATTATTAACTCTCATTAATAATAATATTTCATTATGAATTTAAATAAACTATAATATATTCTAATAAATTCTTTATAAATAAAAATTTAATTAAAATAAATTAATTATTATTTTCGAATAAAAAAGTAAAAAAGTAAAAAAATAAAATTTAAATAAAAAATTTTCAATAAAAAAATAATAATTATTAATGAGAGAGGCAGCCGACTTCTCAAAATTGAGAGCCGACCCTCCTCCTTGCTTTCCTCATCCCTATTTATCCCTAATCAGCTGCTCTTCTTCTATCAAGCTTCAAGTTGCCCTGATGATGGATCCCAGTTGGGATTCAAAACGTTGGCAGAAAAATCTTATTACTGTGGAATCTCCGATGTCTGAATCTAAAATATTACACCACAGAGGTCTCAAATCCAGAAAGAAAATATGATTAGTATTTTTGAAGCTCATATGGGCTCCAAAACACATGTCGGCCCCACTCGCTATATGGGTTTGACCCTTGGTCAAAACCTTCTTGATTTGACCACTATATATGGACATTTGACCTCACTCATTTGGAAACCAATTCGAATGACACAAAAGCATCTATTCTTCCGTTCACATGTGCGAGAAAAAGAGGAGTCTTCTAAAGTTTCGGTGGGCATCTTTGAAGTCTATTTGACTAGCATTGATCAAGTCTCTTTTGATTTGTTTGACTAAATTTTTGAGCTGTTGTTTGACCAAATTTATGAGGTGTTTGAATGAGTCTTTTGAGGCTCTGTTTGGCTAAATCTCTGAGGGAGTTGATCGAGTTTTGGGCACTCTGTTTGACTACAAGTTTGATCGAGATTCTAATCTATTGATCGAGCACTTTCTAGGCAACTTTGACCGCAGTTTGACTGAGTCTGTGGGTAGTTTGACTGGGCAGTTTGACTGAGTCTGTGGGTAGTTTGACTGAACGTTTTGGCAACAACAATGGGCTGAAATTTAGATTGTTTTACCAGAATTGACCCAAGAGGCCAAATTTAGGCTAGTTTGACTTACATTGGATTCTATGGTATGTTTGAATAGAAAATTAGATTGTATTTTTGTTGACCTAAACTATTTCTCCTAGAAAAGATTGTTGGGTTTTCCCCTGAGTTTGGGTTTCCTAGGTGAAAATTTTGGTGTCTGTTGTGTTTGGTCTTTCTACTTTGATCTTTACTATTTCTGTTGAAAATCTAGGTCATCCTTTATTCTAATAATTACTTCTTTAGTTGAGAAATTCTTTTTCCATCACAAAATAATTACACAAAGGAGTTCAACAGTAAATACAAAATACCATAAGGATGATAAAGAGACAACCACATAATAACACAAGAGTTTACCCTAGGAAAACCCACATGGGTGAAAACCCAATAATCCATTCCTTTAGAATCAATTCAACAAGAGAGGCATCAAAGTCAAGATCACTGACCAACATACATGACAAGCTCAACCTCTCACCAAGAAACCAAGTCAACCCTCACAAAAATGTCTGCAACCATTAGACTACATAGAGAATTCGAATCCTTTTTTTCGATAGAGGTGAATCACAGGTGTTCGATCCTTTTCCAGAGAGAAGTATCACAAAGATTCAACCCCTATCCACAAAGATAAATTACAAAAACTTCATAATCTGCTTTAGATAGACTCCACAGAAACTTGGCCTCATGATCTTGCTTGAGTGAGGGCATAAAGAGCATTACTTATCCCTTTGTTTCGACCTTTTGAACTCATATTCCTTCGATATTGTAGAGATATATTCTTTATGATGTGTGCTATAAGTGCCAAAGAAGGAGGATGAATGCCATCCTTTATATAGCCATCATGAGGTCGAATGGGTGTCATAAGGGGCCGAGCCGACTTAGAGGAGCCAACTTGGTTTCTTGTGGAGGGAAAACTACAAATTCAAAATTAAAATATTTCTTTTGCAAAGGTCATGAAGAACAGGAATTTCATATTTTCTTTTGACAAATATAATTTCTTTTGAGCATGAAGAAACATGCTTTCAGTAACTACATAATGATGAAAATATACATTATGAAGATCAACCATAGCTACAAAATTCAACACTTCCTCTTAACTAGGGAGGTATTCATAATGACTATCAATATGTTCTCATGTTGACAATTCTACAAGGAAGGATCGTCAAGATTAAGATAAGCATCATCATCAATATGATAATCACTAACATCACTACCGTCCATGTCAACCCTTTTGACTTATAATGATCATGGCATCCACTCACTACCTATGGTACAACATCAATATCAACTAGTCACCATGATTCGGTCAACGCCTCAACCTCATGGTATATAGACTAGTCCTTGTTCACCATTACAAAACTAGTGCACATAGTTCAGGTGAAACTCCAAATGGCCTTAACATGGGCCGAATACCAAAACATGCTCTCTCTAAACAGAGATTTGAGCAACTCTCTCAAATATCCAAGTAGGATGCTGAGAGGCACCAACTAGCCTCTACCATACCATTCTCCCTAATTTCGGCCACAATACTTGACACAAGGATACCTTCCCTAATTCCGGTCATAGTACTCGACACAGGGAGAATGTTTGTCTATTGGGTCATTCTTCCTAATTCCAGTCAATGTACTTAATACAGGGACAACGTCCCTAATTCCAATTAGAGTACATGGCACAAGAAGAATGTCTAAACATGATGCTATCTAATATGTCAAACTATTCTCCCTAATTCTAGTCAATGTACTTGACACGGTGATAACATCCCTAATTTCGGTCAAAGTACATGACACAGGGAGAAACCATATCCATGATGCAATCATCACTCCCTCTCAATCAAAGAGGCATCCTCCACAAGCCCAAGCTTGTCCCAAAAGTACACAAACTTCCATTTGGAATTAGGTTTCATTAACATATTGATTATCTGCTCATTAGTGGAGATATACTCGAGCTTCACTGCTCCCTTCTACATCATGGTCATCACCAACACTTGATCAAAACTTGCAAGTAGTCTATGAAGTCAAATTGCTTCCTAACTTTCCAGTTCGGTTGCCATATTGAGTGCAACATATGTCTGCTTCATGCTTATCAAAGAAATTATAACGAAACTCAAATTGAAGCAACACATTATTTGTCTTCAACACTTTCTGCCTAAACTAAATCTGCAACTGTAATGCTCAAATCATCCATGACGAACTGTACCATGTTGGTACTGAGCGACTTAGCTTTGGCTCATACATAATCTGTTATGTTCCCTTCACAAAATCATAGAAACTTTCAGGTCACCCAAACTAGGTGCTCCCTCTCAGACTGAGACTTACCCTGTTGCGGTAATTCAAACAGCTCCCTCTGCCACTTGTTGTCTTTCAATATATCAAATATCAATGACAATCCATTATCTCGAATACAAAGGTCTACTCCCTCTAAAGCTGAAACAAGGTTTCTAAGGAAGTCTTGACTGCTCCTTCTAAAGAAAATTCCTTTGATAAGTGAGCTTTTCTACTTTCGTAAGAGAACAAATCATATAAGATCAACCTTGATCCACCAATCAAAGTGTATCAGATCAAAGCCTTCTTTTTGACTTCGTAATCTTCTTCCTCTTACTGGGATAATCATTTGCTTTATGCTTCTTGTCATCTATTCATAGTTGACTTGGAAGTCATCAAGGGAATATTTCAATCTTTTAAGCTCCCTCTGAGCTCAGATCTAATATCTTCCAACTTAACTCATTGTTTAATAAGAGTCTTCTTGTCGCTTGCTTTGCTTCATTCTTCTACTTCTTCGAACCACTGTCAAAGCCCTACAATCCTCAGAGGAGGTCATGGAAGAATAATTACAACCAAGCAGGGAACTCAAAGACGAGACTAATTAATAATAAAATAACAACAATAGCAATAATCAAACAAGAGAGTTATAAAATACTTATATTTTGAGAAGAAATTCAGCGCCCTCTTGATCTTTAATCTTCTTGCATCCTTCTACAAATTTGCCCACGTCATCATCTTGACGCCATTCCTTCCTTGCAAAAGCTAGGGTTTCTTATTTTAGTGGAAACGATCAATCCTCGAGTTTTGACTCCAAACTCTAGGGCTTCATTAATCTAGGGTTTACAATCCCTCGAATTGATGAAATTCAATATTGTTATTCTTCAGTGGTTGCCCAAATAACCTTGCTTTTTTTATAATATTGAAGCATCAATATCATGGTCTTAATATGCAAGGAATAAATCTAACTATAAAACCATCAACACTTGTAAGGTCTTCCACACTAGCACATATGTCGTCAATTTATATTTCTATTATTAGCATGTTGTCAAAAACCTGCAGCAAATACTTTGACTTTATAAAGAGGGTGTCTTTGATTACTTAAGCTTGAAGAGGGACTCAGCCTCTTTTTGAATTTTAGACACCCCTTCTCAAAATATTTGAGCAAAATACTAGAGACCTTAAAAGGATTAATTTTATATTTAACAGATTTCATCGGCAATTTGACTTCAGGGCTTAGATAATTCCAACTCCCTCTAACTTGGAGAATAAACCCATATTATTGAGGAATTGTATCTTATCTCAGTCAGTACAATCATGTGCAAAAGAATATATCACTGAAATACAAAGTGCACGGTACCATGTGATTTCAAGACAGTACTTCAGAAAAATACTGAACTCACAAGTCATCCATCATAATGGCTGACATGCTTGATATCAATATCTTTATGAAATAGGTCCTATACTTGGAAGTTACTGATAGGACTTCTTTATAATAACAAGAGATTATTAAGATACTTCAAACATATATAATACTTATCTCACATTTAAGGAGTTCAAGGAGACATCATCCTTCTATCTTAACTCTAGAACATTTCACGTGTAGTATGCTTTGCATGTAGACCTTTTCAAGCTTTCCACAGTGGACGAAGTAAAGAATTATTATGCCTCATTTCAGAAATATCTCCTTTAGATTCATAGGTAAATTGAACAATGATTACATGTGAGATTGTGGCATCTTTCAAACTTCAGAATTATAGCCTTGCTGGCAAGACTTCCTTTCCAAGGCTCAAACCCTTCATTTTTAATATGTTTTGTATAGTACCTATTCCAATAACCATATGAAGATACTTCAAACTTTTTATTAGTCCAAATCAGATCGGATTCTTAAGAAGTTTAAGGGCTAGATTTCTTCAACCATTGTAACAATCGTTCTACCTCAAGACTTGCTTGGAAATTCTTGCTTTGCCAATTACAATAATTTGTTTTGTTGGCAATACACTGAATCTGTTTCTATCTCTTGAACAAGATAGGCTTGGACAAATCATATCCTTAACTTTATCCTATCACTCTGATACCAGACTATTTCAAAATCATTATTTCTTGAAGTCAAACATTTGATCCAATAGAGCAATGATACATACCTTTTTATTTCATAGGATTGATTAGGTCTTCAACACTTCGTTCCAACCACTTGAGATACCAGTCCTTCATTTGCTGAGATAACCCGTTGGGTTGAGATCCAGTTTATTAGATACTTTCGGTCCTTTACATATATTTGACTAAGAGATAAATTCATCCTTAGCTTTAGATTTTGTCCTCCTTTTCTCAAGAACCTTGATCCTAAGGTTTATCTTTTTTGATCTTTTGTGATATTTCACCTTTTGAAGAGATATCCATAGACCTTTTAAGCTCCTCGGCCTATTGCAACAAGCCCTAAGGCTATCCTCGACCTACTGTAGCAACTGATGGTCTGGGATTTCCAGCCTGAGGATAATTTTGTGATTCTTCGACCTCCTAGACCTTTTGAGGCTTCTTCTTCCTAAAGTTTAACTCTGCAATGATTTCAACCTTTTTCAAGGTCTACGACTTCAGGCCAACATAGATAGCATCACTTTCAAATAGGGACAAAGTTTATTATAGAAATGTATTTTATGAATGGAACAAGGAATAATTTCTTTCTAGGGATGCACTTTTCCCATAAGCTCTGATACCATGTTGAAAAACTAGGGCGTCCTTTATACTGATAATTACTTCTTTAGTTAAGTTAATATTTTTCCATCACAAAGTAATTACACAAAGGATCTCAATATTGAATACAAAATACCATAAGGATCATAAAGAGACAACCACATAATAACACGCGTTTACCCTAGGAAAACCCACATGGGGGAAAAACCAAGCAATCCTTTCCTTACAGAATCAATTCAACAAGAGAGACATCAAAGTTAAGATGACTAACCAACATAGATGAAAAGCTCAACCTCTCACTAAGAAACCAAGTCAGCCCTCACAAAACTCTCTACAACCATAAGACTACACAAAGAATTCAACTCCTTTTTCCATTTTTGTGAATCACATGTGTTCGGCCCTTTTCCAGAGAGAAGTATCACAAATATTTTCCCCTTATCCACAAATAAAAATTACAGAAAATTCAGACTCTCCTTCAAAAATATTCCATAGAAACTCGACCTCCCGATCTTGGTTGAGTGTGGGCTGAAAGAGAATTACTTATCCTTATGTTTTGACCTTATGAGCTCCTTGTATTCCTTCGAGATTTCAAAGATATATTGTTTGTGATGTGTGCTATGCGAAGTGCCAAAGAGGGAGAACAAATGACTCATTTATATAGCCATCATGAGTTCGAATGGGTGCCATAAGGGGTTGATCCGACTTGAGAATTAAAGGAGTCGACTTAGTTTCTTGTGGAGGGAAACATACAAATTCAAAATTTACAAATATTTCTTTTGAAAAGGTCATGAAAAAACCCTTTTATATTATTTTTTGACAAATATAATTTATTTGAGCATGAAGAACATGCTTTCGATAAATACATAATGATGAAAATATACATTATGAAGACCGACCATAGTTACAAAAATGCAATAGTTTCCATTGCATCTACTGTTGAATTTTCTAAGTGTAATTTCTTAACGATGTTATGAAATATCCTAAAGTAAGACTGTATATCTTTAGAAGTAATTTATCAGTGGAAAAAAATTGTGTTTGCTTAAATTAGCACTAGAAAATCAACAAATGTAACCTTCTGAATATGTTCATCTGTCATTTGAGAAATTGAGTAATAAGCTTTTATGGAGTGATAGGTGGAAACAGTAGTTTGATATCAATGGCTGCAAATGGGGAATCAAAATCTGTCTTAAAAGAATAGTTCAAGTCCAAATATGGAAACAAGAGTGCAAAATCCATTATGCATTTTTGTTTTAGCAATTTAGGACACAAGGCCAAGTTTTTAGAAATAGTGGTAGGATAAAAACATAGGCAAAAGCCTTCTTCTAAAGAGAATTGTAAGAAGTGATAAGCCATTATTATCACTGAATGCAACGGGGAATAATAATTTTATGTTTATGACTAGCATTAAAGGAGTCATTTGAAATGAAACAGATTGGTCTATTGATTCATGTGCATCGTGTTGTTTTATTAATAAGAGGGTTTGATATATTGAATTTTTTTAGGACAATTCCAACTTTTGATTTTGTTTCCTTGAGTGGTAAGAAGAAAATAGTTGAAGGCAAGGGAGGTGTGCAACATTGGATGAGTGTAAGAGATTTTTATTTAGTGGTTGTCTATTATATTCTTTTTTTTTTTATAGAAAAATTACTTTTTGTTGGTTGGATTATGAAGTATCGCCCACCCATACATGTTGTCTTTAGTGATAATTAATGGTTTATTGTTAAGAAAAATAGAAAAACACTATTGCTATGGTTGTGGAAGAAAAAAGTTTGTTTCGACTAGTAGATGGTGAAGAAAAGTCGATGGTTACAATGGGGAACTTATAGAAGGCAAAATGCAGATTCATTATGCTTTATATACTTAATTTCATGGAGAGAGGAAGATCCATAAGGAGTGTAAAAATGAAGCAAGAAAATGAGAAGGTTCTTCCTGAGAGAAGCAAAAACAAAACTTTAATATGTTGAACCACCAAGATGCAGAGCCAATGAGTTCAATGAATAAGCCAAGTTTTATGTTATTGATAAAAAAGTTCATTGTTCAACCAACACTGGTTCTCATTTGAACGGTGAATCAATGATCATATGGAAGGATGGTGCCCTAATTTGGTCTTCCTCAATGTTTCCAGATATAATGCACCTCCATATGCTAATTAAAGACCTTATTTTGGAGTGCACTGCAAACATCTCACTTGTCCATTTATTTAACATGTATTTAAACAAGCAAATCTTATGATATGACCATTGTGGGAGGATGTTATAGATAATGGTCATGAACATATAATGAAGTCTTGGGTTATTTATAATAAATTGATGTCATCACACGTTAAATAACATAGTCATTACAAGATTAGGTATTCAAGAGTTCATGTCCTACTTCCTTTCTCTCCTACTATGTAAAGGAACATTGCATCATTGAATATGTATCAAATATATTCTCGCATTCTTATGTATATTATGGTATATGCTTATGTGTATACAAATTGACAAAAAATATTACTACCTTTGTCTCTAGGTCCATTATACTCAATGGAAGCGTTTTATTAAAGTTTTTTTTCTTTGATATGTTCTTTGTCAAAAAATTTGGTCAAATATATTTTTCATCATGACCTTGGGATAATGATGAAGTATTTGATGCTTTATATGATATGGGAGACGGAAAATACTTGGGTAATTATGCTTTCTTTTGAATTCTATAGGAAACTATGGTTTGTGAGTGTTGATTATCTACCAAGGATGTTAATAATGTCTTGGAGTAGAATTTATTAGAAGATCCTTGATGCAGGGTTGATCAACCAACATTGGATCTCATCTAATTGATAAGTCAATGGCTAGAGAGAAGGATGGTGCCTTGACTTGACCATCATCAACCTTGATGGATACAATTCAACTCAATATATTGATTGAAAATATTATTTTGGGATGGGCCACAAACATGATCATGAATATGTAATAAAGTACTAGTTAGGGTTTTTATAATTAAAGTGATGTAATCATAAGTTAATTAATGTAGTCATTACAAAATTAGGTATTCGAGAGTTACATAGCTAATCCCCTTATCTCCTACTATGTAGCAATCCATTATCACATTCTTTAATTTGTCTTCCAACATATGCTTGTGTGTATAAAAGCCGACGAAATACCTACTACTTTTGTGTCTAGCTTCAGTGCACATGATGCAAGTGTTAAAGACAAATTTCATCAATGTATTCTTTATATAAAAGTCCCAGTCAAATATATTTTCCATAATGGCCCTTGGATAATATGAAGAATTTTGTGCTTTATGTGATATGGGAGATGACAAATATCTATGTATAGATATGCTTTTGTTTGAATTATATAGGAGATTGTGGTTTGTGATTAATAATGAGCTACTAATGACGTGTAAAGAACTAGTTGGAGCAAGATGTATGAGAAAATATTTGAACGTAGGAATGAGCAATCTTAATCCCAAGGGTGTAAATTTTCTAGTGTTCGATGCGTAATGCAATCACTTATGACAAAGCATTATTCAATTAGCAATCGCTTTATTTAATACAAAATTCAATATTCTAGCAACATTAAGCAATTGTAGATAGAATAGTAAACCAAATTCACTATAAGAAAACCAAGAACAATAGAGACACAAGATTTGGTCAAAGATTAGGTAAAAACCCCACAAGGGGGAAGAACCCTTTTAAAATTCTTCTTCTATTAGATTTTCATCAAATGTTCAACAAATATACAATATTCAAGTTCATCATCAAAGAGGCAAAGGTCAAAGCCTTGACTATCCCAAATATCAATCCAATATCCAATCAAAGATGAGCCCAAAAACTAAACTCTGGTCAAAAGTCAAATTTGCAAATGCTAGTCAAAGTCAACAACAACAAGAGTAGCCCTAACTAGTCCTAGTCAATGGTCAAATATGCCTCCTAAAGTTTTTGTCAAATAGTCAAAGAACTTGGCCTTCTTTCCTTAGTCAAACCCAGTTAGAGTAGCCTCCAAAAACTCGGTCAAAAGAGAGATAAAACCTGGAGTCAACCTTCAACAAATCTATGGTCAAAATCAATCAATGTCTGTGGTCAAAGATGGTCAACTAGCCCAAGGAAGTTCAGTTTCTTTCCCAATCAATCCGGCCTTCCAAAACAGAGATAAATTCAAGTCAAATGAACTCAAGTCAAAGTGTAGTCAAGGATGGTCAACGCTGTCCCAACAGAAAGTCAACAAACTAAATAGTAGATGCTTCCTTCCCTTCACACATGTGAGCTCGAACCTCCTATTTAAGAATTTTACGAACCAATCAAATGAAGAGAGAGAAGATGTCATGTGTGAATGATGCCTCCAAGAGATGTGACATGTGGTCTATTTATATGTGTTTGATGAGGTGGCTTATACTTGCCCAGACCAACTTGTACTTTTGTGCACATGTGGGTTTCATATTAAAAATAATATTTTTCCTTGAGAAAATTAAATTCTTCCAAGGGCTAGTAGGGTCTTCTTTGGATGAGAAAGGCTTCCCAATGGAGGGAATTTCTCCTTGAGTTGCCAAATTTCAACACCCCCTCTCAGTTAGGGAGGAATTTTCAACTGCATCATAGGTCTCATCTCAAATGACTCGTCATCATCATCATTGTATCATACCATATCTCATCTCTTCTCATTTCCTAAAAAATCTCAAATCTAAAGAAGAATCATCATCATAGGGGAGCTTCGACTTCCACCCTATATCCAAGGACAGTAGGCAAGATAATACTTATCATGAGGTAAGGATCAATCTCTATCCTATTGACTTGTGATAACAGGTGAGATACTACTTACCATGAATGGTAAGGATCACACTCTATCCTATTGTCCGTTGATCCTTCCAAACTTGACCCTCAAGAGTCAAGTGGTAGAACACCTGCATCCCATCACTTGAGTGGGATACTACTTACCATAAATTTTAAGGGTCACACTTTATCTCAAGTTTCCTCACCCATTGGCCAGATGGGTGGCAATCCCAACAATCCCAACTTGTGGGTAGGATGCATATTGGGGTATACTTTTCTAAGTCCGAGACTTGATGGTAGGGGGAGATACCCACTTCTCATAAATGACAAGGATCACACACACGCCCTACAGTGAAAATGGCGAGATACACTTACCACAATGGGTAAGGATCACACTTTATCCTATTTTTCGGAGTTCCATCAACCCCGGGTTCTCTTTGGTTCAATTCCTCTCCTTATGAGCTCAAATATGGGGGAAGAGAATAACTCAATGTCCTCGATCAGCCGTGACCCTTTCTCGGGAGGGTCACATCCATCAATCCAAGCTGCTCTCTGAAGACCAAGAACTTCCCTTTTGACAAAGGCTTGGTAAGAATATTTGTTATCTGCTCATCAATCGAAATGTGATGGAGTCTCACTGCTCCTCTTTGCACCATATCTCATATTTAGTGGTATCTAATCTCAATATGCGTGTACTTGTCATGGAACACAATATTATTTGCTAGATGGATCCCACTCTTGTTGTCGCAATAGATCATTGTATCCAGAACCTGCTCAAACAACTCTCCAAGGAGCTTTCTTAACCATACTACCTCACAACTAGCCATGCTTGCCGCAATATAATCAACCTTAGTCGTACTAAGGGAAAAAAACTTCTCCCTCTTGTTCATCCAATGTATTATGGAAGATCCAAGGCTAAAACAACACCTTAATGTGATCTTCTTGTCAATAACATTTCCAGACCAATCAACATTAGTGTATCTGTGAAGTCTCACATCTTTGGCAGTATATCTCAGTCCAAGATTCATTGTCGCATGTAAATATCTCAATAAATGCTTAGCAATAACCTAATGTGCATGTAGAGGGTTGATCATAAATTGAATCCGAGTGTTAATTGCAAAACATATGTGTTGTGGGATAAACTCCCCTAGGGTCTTGGGTGAATACCCTAGCAGACTGAAGGTTATCTATGCAAAGAAACACACATTCCATGCAATCATAATGCTACTATAAGCAAACTCTAC
>APFE031345924.1:7313-26119 GCA_000404065.3 Pinus taeda | reverse complement strand
CATAGAAGCCTTTTTATACTTCTCCCAAAGTAGTTTTTTAGTTGGGAATTCGTTGGGAACAGTTGGGCCACGGGCACTAATAGGTGATCAACAGGTAAAATCCATGATCTCTGCCTGAAATTAAGGAGATTTATTTTTTTAAAGTTTTTTTATACATATACGTGGGTTGGGTATACACAGACCCACGTATACACGCGTTTAGCTCAAGGCAATGTTGCGTATAGGGAAAAAACACTATTTTTTAAAATTTGGGACCAGGTTTGGAAGGAGGGGTTGCCCTAGGCCATGAGTGCAGCATCACAAACCTCAAGAGTGAGATTTGGAGCTAGAAGAATATGTTCAGTCAGATGTTCACAAGGAACAACAATACCCCAATCAACTATCAATATTCAAAGGGATTTGCCAAATCAAGTCCAAAAACTTCTCCACATAACTTCTTATTTTTCATCTCCATTGGTGTGGCCATGAACTTGCATTCTACCATTCCAAATATTTCAAGTAGTTTCACAACATATTACCCTTGTGAAAGTGAAACCTCACCAGGCCTCTACCACATCTCTAAGCCTAGGAATTAGTGGATCAATCCAAGGTTTTTCATTTCAAATTTAGAGGCTAGCTCCCTTTTACACTGGAGAATCAGAAGCTATCCAATTGTCAAGAATAAGTCATCAACAAATAAAACCAAAATAAAAGGCATACCTTGGACAAATTTGAAGTAGAGGTTCGGGTGAACATTGCTTCTCATAAAACCAAGCTTCATCGGGTAGCTATCAATGGCGACATACCAAGCCTTAGGTGCTTTCTTTAATCCATAAAGTGGCTTCTTTATGTTGCACACACGAGTCTTCCTATCCCACACTTCAAATCCATGTGGTTTTTCAATGTATACATCTTCCTGGAATATGCCATGTAGAAACACGATATTTACATCTGTTTGGTGAAGATTCCATCTTTGACTAGCAACAAGGGCAACAATAGATCGAATAATAATATAGTGAGCAACTGGTGCAAATATATCATCATAGTACTCTTCCTCTTTCTGGGAGAAACCTCTAGCCACAAACCTTGCCTTATATTTCTCAATACTTCCATCCACAACATGCTTAATCTTGTACAACCATTTCGAAGTCTGTTAAGTTATGGTATGTTCTATGCTTATAACAATTTAATTCTTTTTCTTATTATATTTCACAGATTAACAATCACATATACATAAAGTAAAGCGCAGATAGAACATTTAACGATTGACATAAAACAAGCCAACACAAGAGACACAAGATGTGGCGGCTAGCCAGGGACAAACCCCACAATGTGTGGGGAAACCCTTTGATCAAATCTTCTTTTATCTTCAATAATTCAAGAGAGAGAAATAGTGCAATAAATCCGATTTATATCAACAGTAGCAAACCCTAGATCAGCAGCATCAACATTAGCAGCTTCATCATCAAACTAGGGCAGACGATATCTCACAAACCGACCGCCGGATCGGCATTATTCCACCACCAAAAGTTACGACATCTAGAGGAGGTTCATATGAACCTACAACGCAGTTCAGATGAGGAGATATTCTAGTCCACGCAGGTCAAGCTTTATTTCTGCAGTTGCAGCTTTAGTTTCGGCAGCTTTCGGCTTCAAACTAGGGCAGTCGATATCTTGCAAACCGTCCGTCGCATTGACTTGATTCCACCACCAAGAGTTGCGGATTTTAGAGGAGGTTCAAATGAAAATACAAAACAATTCAGATGAGGATATCTTCTAGTGCACGAAGGTCAAACTTTACTTCTGTAGTTGCAGCTTTAGTTTCGGCAGCTTCCTGCTTCAAACTAGGGCAGTCGATATCTTGCAAACTGTCCGTAGGATTGACTTGATTCCACCACCAAAAGTTGCAGCTTCTAGAGGAGGTTCAGATGAACCTACACCGTAGTTCAGATGAGGAAATATTCTAGTCCATGCATGTCAAACTTTACTTCTGCAATTGCAGCTTCAGTTTCGGCAACTTTTGGCTTCAAACTAGGGCAGTTGATATCTTGCAAACCGTCTGTCGGATTGACTTGATTCCACCACCAAAAGTTGCGGCTTTCAGAGGAGATCTAGATGGACCTACAACACAGTTTTAAGTAGAAGATCTGATGGTCAACGTTGGTCAAACTTTGGATGTGCAGTTGCAGCTTTAGGTTCAACAACTTCTAGCTTCACATGTGTGAGAGAGAGACCCTTTTCTGCGCAGTAGAGAAGATACTCTTTTCTGCATGGTAGAGAGAGAGAGAGAGATGTGATGAGATGAGTGAGTCCAAATGAGGAAAATTCCTCCTATATTTATACACAACGTTGGTGTTTGAATAGATGCGACTGTTGGGCTTCTGAGGCCTACATGAGTTGTAGGTCGGCTTGATAATAATTCCATAATCAAAATAAATTCATATCTCCATGAATACTTATCGGAATCGGATGATCTTTATATCAATCCTACACCCCTCGACGAGAGGAATCTAATAAAAATATTATCAACCATGAATAAGATGACTCACATGAAGTTTTGCCCTGGTTTCCAATTTTAACACTCCCTCTCAACTAGGGAGAACTTCATCTGCAATCTGTCTATTGGTCATTACTATTCATCCATCAAATGCACTGCCCTATACAGCCTGAGCCTTGCCCTGTTCTACGCTATTCTGCCTATTCTTCCCTATACTGATCTGTATTGTTCTGCTCTGTTCTGTTCTGCTCTTGCATTGTTCTGTTCTGCTCTGCTTTTGTCCGAATTATGAAGAAGAAGAAATGATCGAGGATGTATCATACTGACTCAAAGTTAGTCTCAGAGTATGTACCACTGGTCGCAGACCAGTCTCAACCAACCCAAAGTTAGCGTCATAGTGAGTACGACTCCACTAGTCCCAGACCAGTATCATCCTCCACTGACTCAAAGTCAGTCTCAGAGTGCGTACCACTGGTCCCAGACTAGTGTCAATCGACCCGAAGTCAGCTTCATAGTAAGTACCACTCCTACCACTGGTCCCAGACCAGTCTCAACCGACCCGCAGTTAGCGTCATAGTATGTACCACTCTCACTGGTCCCAGACCAGCACTGCACTAACACGAAGTCAGTATTAGAGTATGTACCACTGATCCCAGACCAGTCTCAACTGAGCCAAAGTCGGTGTCATAGTATGGTACAACTCCTACCACTGGTCCGAGACCAGTATCATTGATCCCATATCAATGGAGGTCATCCTAGGGTAGGGAGTACGGTAGATACAACGATGCGTCCATCGATACTACTATGGTCCCTAACTTCATTTCCCTACTCATTGATCAGATGAGAGGTACTTCCCATAAGTCCCAAACTGCATGGGTAGGATGCCTCGACAGGAGAACTAATCAATCCTGTCCTCATAGGAGAACACATCAATCCTGCTACAATCGCCATGGAGAACACATCAATCCAGGCCATCATGGAGAACACATCAATCCAAGCCTCATAGGAGAACACATCAATCTTGCTACAATCGCCATGGAGAACATATCAATCCAGGCCTCACAGGAGAACTAATCATCCTGCTACAGAGGAGAGCGAATCATCCTGTTCCACAAGAGAGCGAATCATCTTGTCCCATAAGAGAGCGAATCACCTTGTTCCAGTGTGCACCACCAGGGGAGGGTGAGTCACCCTGTGGTCATATGTTGCTCCAGTAAGAACCACAAGCCCTCAGAGCTCCCAGAGCTCAATGTATGCAACATGCAAGACCCTTGTACAAGGGTTTCTTGATGACTCCAAGTTGTTTGGGAAAATAACAGATTAGATCTTTCCTAAGGGCTTTGACAATGTGTATCAGCATGTACATCATCTTAATGCGATGGAGCCTCCTTGCTCATCGACTTACTATATCCCAGATGATGTCTATCTGTTGGAGCAATCGACGAATACGGGATTCCTCAATAATCGAATCCCACCTCTGGTTGTTACAAAGAATCACAGTGGTATGTGTTCAAAAAACTCACTGAAGAGCTTCCCCAACCAGGCAGCTTCATACGAGTTCATACTCGTAGATATGTATCCGGTCTCGGTGGTGCTTATGGCAACTAACTTCTGCTTCTTGCTCATCCATTATATCGAAGCAGAATCCAAAGAGAAACAACACTAAAAGTGCTCCAGTGATCCTCCACACTACTTTCCTAATCAACATTCGAATAATCATGCAGTTTCATATTTCCAACAATGTATCTCAATCCATGAGAGATTGTGTCCTGAAGATATCTCAGAAGATTCTTGGCACCAATCTAGTGAGGCTCAGCCAAATATGAGCTCACAATGCTAACTGCAAAACATATGTTCGGAGGGAGTTTCACTAAGAACATCAACGCGAATGAGTTTTTGAAACTTTAGAGGCATTTCCCAAATTTGGTCCGACATCACTACCATATAACTTCTGAAAGTTAAAATCCTCAAGGTAGTCACAAGCTTGCAGTCCATCATACCAAATATTTTCAGAATCTTCACCACATATTTTCCTTGAGATAGAAAATTTACCTTGGCTTCTGCCACACTTCAAGTCCTTGGTTCTTCATTTCAAATTCAGAAGCCAACTCCCTCTTACATTTGTGAATGAGAGGGTATGCACCTGTTAGAAAGAGGTCATCCACATACAACACCAATATGAGAGGCTCGTCATCTTCAACCTTAAGGTAAAGGTTAGCATCAGCTTCACTCCTAATGAATCCCAACTTTATCAAGTGGCTATCGATCCTCTCATACCTTGCTCGGGGTGCTTGCTTTAGCCCACAGAGAGCCTTCTTCAACCTGCATACATGAGATTTTCAATCATAAATCTTAAATCCTTCAGGTTGCTCCACATAGACCTCTTCTTTGATCGAACCGTGCAAGAACGCGGTCTATCCATCTGATGTAGGTTCCATCCTTGTGAAGCCACAAGGGCTATGATCAAGCGGATGGTCTTATATTTGGAAACATGTGCAAATATTTCATTATAGTTTATACCTTCCTTCTGGGAGAAACCACGAGCAACAAAACGAGTCTTATACTTTTCCGTACTTCCATCTGCTGCATGCTTTATCTTGTAAATCCATTTTGAAGTAACAATTGTCTTGTCTGAGGTCTGGGAACTACTTCCCAGATATCATTCTCCATAATAGACTCATATTCTGTGGTCATAGCATCCTTCCATACTTGATGCTTGACGACATCTGAGAATGATGAAGGCTCATTTTTTATGATCGTGCTCATGCTGGTTAGGTATCCTTGATACCTATTAGGTTTCTTACTTTAACGGAAGGTTCCTCAGGGTGCAGCATGTCCTTTAGCATCATCAAGTATCCCCCTAAGCCATGAAGGCCTCTTCCTAGAAGAGGAAGGCTCAGGTGGATAAATAGGATCCATGGGTTCCTTTACACCAGGCAGTGATTCATCATCCTTTTCTTTCGGTTCCTTGGTGTCGGTTTCTTGAAAGCTCCTAAAAGTCGAAAGATTTTCCACCTTGTTGAGAGCCATATCTTCATCAAAGGTGATGTCATGACTAATCACGACTTCCCTTTGACCGGTGGTGAACATTTCTTTAGGAGTCTTGGAACCCAATGCTGGATGAGGGCATCGATTTTGTACATATATAGTGGTGTTTGTAGTTTCAGCCCATAGAAACTTTGAAAGTCTTTGATCATGTAGCATGGCCCAGACAACTTCCACAATCGTACGGTTCTTCCTTCCCGCCACACCATTCTGCTCAAGAGTATGTGGTGTAGTAGTCTCCCTCTTAATGCCAGCCTCATATATGCCTGAGTGAACCAACTGTAATATATCGGAGGTCTTGCTTTGGCTTGAGGGGAATGGTCCCCTTTTGAGCTTTCGTTCGGCACATCCCAGACATACACCTTCCTTCTCTACTTGGAATTCGGGCATCCCTGTTACCATCTGTCTTACATCGGGTAGAGCTTTGTAATGAAGGTGGGAAAACCTTTGATGCCAAAGTTTGGACTGAAGAGTTGTGTCACAAGACATGAAACCTAGCAGACTTCCACCGACTTGATATAAAGAATCAACTCGAAACCCAATAGTGAAAGCATCTTTAACATTATTTTTCCATATACGTACCTTGCCATCGCTGAAGGTTGCCTTGTAGCCTTTGTCTTCCATTGCTGAGATGGAGACCAGGTTCTTTCGGAGGTCAGGTGCATTTAATACATCTTGGAATTTCTAGCCTTCTTGAATGCTTGTCCTTTTCCTTGATTCCTATCTCTCCTCTTATCTTTGCTATTGAATTTGTCATTCCTTTGATTGCCATCAGAGGGATTTTGATCATCGTCCCGATGTGAGTCCTTTCTATCAGGGCACTCCCTTGCATAGTGACCTGCTTTATCGCAGATTTAACATCGTCCTTTTCTTCCACCTTTAGGTCCAGTCTTTCCTTTTGATTAGTCCCATAATTATATCTTTTCTTAGCATGAGAAGGAAAGGCAGTAGGAGGACCTTTAGGCATGGGCATTTCTTTCTCTTCTTCCTTTGCTTCTTCTTGAATGCATCTAGCCATTAATTCCTCGAAACCAGGAATTACATTATTGTTCAGAAGAGTAGTCCTGTACCATTCGGATGGTAGTCCTCCAAGAGTCGTGAGTGCCATTTCCTTGTCAGTAATAGCCTCCCCAATAGATAGGAGATCATTCTTGATCTTGGTTATTCTTAAGAAGTATGCTTGCATACTCTCATCTTTACCCTTCTTGATTTCCCTCAGCTTAATTCTAAGAAATAAAACTTGATTTACATAATTAACTTTAAATATACTCACCAATATATCGTAGATTTCCTTGGAGGTGTTCATGTCAGAGATGTAGACCACCAAGTGCTTTTCGATAGTGTCTCGAATGATCTTCTTTGTTTTGACTTCTCCGTTTTTCCATTTGTTCCAGGCAGCAGCAGTGCATTTGATGGAGGCTCAACAATATTGCCTTTCACATGGTCCAACACTCCTTGATCTTCTAGGGTTAGATCGATAGACATCTTCCATCCGTGATAGTCAGCTTTCTCACGGAGCTTGCCTTCGGCAGGAAAGAGTGTTGAGGACCCCATCGTTCTTTTAGGAAAGCTTTGCCAATCTTCTCTTCAGTGATTTCTCTTGCTTTTGCTAGGGCTTTGTCTTCACCTCAGCTCTAACACCATGTTAAGTTATCGTATGTTCTGTGCTTATAATAATTTACTTCTTTTTCTTATTATATTTCACAGATTAGCAATCACATGTACATAATGTAAAGTGCAGATAGAACATTAAACGATCGACATAAAACAAGCCAAGACAAGAGACACAAGATGTGGTGGCTAGCTAGGGACAAACCCCACAATGTGTGGGGAAACCCTTTGATAAAATATTCTTTTATCTTAAATAATTCAGCAAAGAGAAATAGTACAATAAATTTGATTTATATCAATAGTAGCAAGCCCTAGATCAGTAGCATCAACATTAGTGGCTTCATCATCAAACTAGGGCAGACGATATCTCACAAACCGACTGCCGGATCGGCATGATTCCACCACCAAAAGTTGCAGCTTCCAGAGGAGGTTCAGATGAACCTACAATACATTTCAAATGTGGAGATCTTCTAGTCCACACAAGTCAAACTTTACTTATGCAGTTGCAGCTTTAGTTTCGACAACTTCTGGCTTCAAACTAGGGCAGTTGATATCTTGCAAATATTCCGTTGGATTGACTTGATTCCACCACCAAGGGTTGCAACTTTTAGAGGAGGTTCATATGAACCTACAACACAGTTCAAATGAGCAGATCTTCTAGTCCACGCAGGTCAAACTTTACTTCTGCAGTTGCAGCTTCAGTTTCGGCAGCTTCCGGCTTCAAACTAGGGCAGTCGATATCTTGCAAACCATATGTCAGATTGACTTGATTCCACCACCAAAAGTTGTGGCTTCCAGAGGAGTTTCAAATGAACCTATAGCGCAGTTCAGATGAGGAGATCTTATAGTCCACGCAGGTCAAACTTTACTTCTGCAGTTGCAGCTTCAGTTTTCGCAGCTTCCGACTTCAAACTAGGGCAATCGATATCTTGCAAACCGTCTGTCGGATTGACTTGATTCCACCACCAAAAGTTGCGGCTTTAAGAGGAAATCCAGATGGACCTACAATGCAGTTCTAAGGAGGAGATCTGACGGTCAAAATTTGGATCTGCAATTGTAGCTTCAGGTTCAACAGCTTCGGGCTTCACATGTGTGAAAGAGAGACCCTTTTCTGCGCAGCAGAGAAGAGACTCTTTTTTGCGCAGTAGAGAGAGAGATGTGATGAGATGAGTGAGTCGAAATGAGGAAAAGTCCTCTTATATTTATACACAATGTTGGTGTTTGAATATATGCGACTGTTGGGATTTTGAGCCTACATGAGTTGTAGGTCGACTTGATAATAATTCCATAATCAAAATAAATTCATATCTCCACGAATACTTATCGGAATCGGATGATCTTTATAGCACTCTTACACCTCTCGATGAGAGGAATCTAATAAAAATATTATCAGCCATGAATAAGATGACCCACATGAAGTTTTTCCCTGGTTGCCAATTTTAACAAAGTCACAATAAACTTTCCTTTGGGCCCGAGGACTACTTCCCACACATCATTCTTCATTATATACTAATATTCCTCTTCCATAACATCTTTCCAAACTTGTTCTTTCATTGCTTCTTCAAAGTTGTGTGGTTCAGCCTGTATGATGTTGCTCATAACCACAACATAACCCTGATATCAACATGACTTCTTGCTTTCTCTAAAGGCTCATTTGATCGCGGCATGTTTTTCAACATCTTGTAAGGTGTTACGAAGCCATAGAGGTCTCTTCCTGGTGGGAGGATGGTTTTGAGGAGGATCCAAGGGGTCCATGGGTTCGAAGGGATAATCAACAACATACGTCTCAATTTTAGGCACAAAAGGACCTTCTAGTAGATCCATATCATCATCCTTCTTCTCAATGATGGGAGGAGGAGGAATGTCCCTTGCTTTCCCAAGGGAAACATCTTCGTCAGATGTCACATCCCTGCTAAACTCTATATTCCTTTGACTAGACACACATATTCTAAAAGCTTTAAAATTTTCACAATATCCAACAAACATAGCTTTCTTCCATGAAGCTTCTAGCTTGTTCATCTTGTCCTTCGGCGCATGAAAGTATACGGGGCAACCAAAGGTCCTCAAGTGTCCAACATCGAACTTCACACTTGTGAAGGCTTCTTTGGGAGTCTTGTCACCCAAGGCTTAATGAGGGGTCTTGTGTTGAACATAGACTGCAATGTTAGCAACTTGTCCCCACATAAACTTTGACAACTTTTGATCATGCAACATGGCTTGAGAAACTTCTGTGATGGTCCCGTTCTTTCCTTCAACTACTCCATTTTGTTGAGGGTTGTAAGGTATGATGGTCTCCTTATTAATTCTTTCTCTCTTGCAAAAGTCAATGAACTCATTTAAAATGAATTCTGCACCATGATCAGACATGAAGAGTTTGATTCTCTTCCCTGTTTGATTCTCTTCCCTGTTTGATTCTCTATTAGAGCCTTGAAGTGCTTCAACATATCAAGTGCCCAGTCCTTGTGTTTCAAGAAGAATACCCATGCATTTTATGAGAAGTTATCCACAAAGATTATCTAGTATAGGTAGCCACCAAGAGATTTCACTGGCATGGGTCCACATAGGCCATAATGTATGACATGTAAAATATCACTGGTCCTGCTCTTGCTAGAAGGGAATGGTCCCTTTGATTTCTTTCCACTTGCACATCCAGGATATACTCCATATTTCCTTGAACCTTAGGTATCCAGAAACCATCCTTCTTACTTTAGGCAAGACTTCATAGTGAAGATGAGAAAACGTTTGGTGCCCATAACTCACTTTGATGATTTCTATAATGTACAAATGCTTGGATTGATCTTCCATTGACTCTATAGAGTTCTTCAATTCTTGATCCCAAAGTGAATGCATCCTTCATGCAAGATTCCATAGGCCAAGTAAGGACGTTCCCTCTTACGAAGGCAACTCTCATCCCTTTGTCTTCCAAGGAAGATATATATACAAGGTTCTTGTTCAATCCTAATACATACATAACATCATGTAGATGTGTGATTTCACCATAATCCAAATGAAAAGAGACAAAACCAAAACCCTTCACGAGATAAGTAGAATTGTCCCTAAGAATGATTTTCAAATTTGTCTCCCTCTCAACCAAGTTTGAGAGCACTTCACGATACCCAGTGAAGTGTCTAGAAGCTCCACTATCTACCAGCCAACTATCAAACAAATTCAAAGGAGAGGAACTAGAAAGAACAAAAATAAGAAAATATCTAGATTGAGTAGCGGCTGCATTATTTCCATACCTTGAATTTCTCGATCTCTTTTGAGGATGATGACCTTCTTTACGATCATTAGGAGCATCTCTTCTTCTTCTATCATTGAACTTGTTGCTGTTGTAGCCACGATTGTTGTTGTAGTTGGACCTTGGAGCATCTCCCTTTTCTAGACAATTTAGGGCATAGTGACCGTGCTTGTGGAAATCAAGCATTCAATTCTCCTCAACCTTCCATTGGAGTCCTTGGATTCAGGGGCAGGGTTTCTTGAATTATATGGCCTCCCTCTTCCTTTCTTCTTCTTGTATTGAGCAACAAATGCAGAGGGATCTCC
This sequence comes from Pinus taeda, assembly GCA_000404065.3. NCBI lineage: Eukaryota > Viridiplantae > Streptophyta > Pinopsida > Pinales > Pinaceae > Pinus > Pinus taeda. The sequence goes on along the minus strand of APFE031345924.1, from coordinate 15,441 downwards.
CTCTTCATGCTTTTGAATCCTTCCTCTAGATATCATCCCGATCCCTTCTTGAGTACACTTGCCCATGAGCTCATAAAAAGAAGGAAACTTGTCATTGTTTCTTATAGTAGTAATAAATGTCTCCTATATTGGAGGAATGCCTCCAAGTGAAACGAGCACCAACTCCCTATTTGATATAGATTCTCCAACAATTAACAATTGATCCTTGAGTTGGGATATACTCATGAAGTATGATTGCACAATCTCTCCCTTTTTCATTTTGATGTCCTTGAGTTGATTTTTGAAGGAGAGGATATGGTTCAAATTGTTGACCTCATACCTCCCAACTTATCATAGATGTCCTTGTACTTCTTCAACTTAGAAATATAATTAAGCAAATGATATCTTAAAGAAACAATAATGGTTTTCTTTGCTTTGATCTCAAATTTCTTGTACTTGGCCTTGATAATAGCATAAGCATTCTTTGGAGGCTCAGGTACTTCTCCTTCCACATATTCCAAGACATCATTCTCATCCAAAGTCACTTCCAACTTGATTTTCCAAGCAACAAAATTTGATGAATCATTCAACTTCTCTCCGTCCTTGGAGTATGAGGTAGACATCATGACCAAGTAAAAAAGATTCTTCAAATCTCTTCAAAGGTTATTTTTTTTGTCTCTTGTCTCCTTGGGATTGTCTTCACCTCAACTTTGATACCATGTTAATTTTCCAATGTTCTATGCTTAACACAATCACTCATGACAATTTCTTCTTCAGTTAGCAAACACTTTATCCAATATAAATTCAATCTTCCAGCAAAAATAAGCAATTTTAGATAGAACAATAAACCAAATGCACTAGAATACAACCAAGAACAATAGAGACACAAGATTTGGTCAAAGATCAGGGAAAAACCCCACAAGGGGGAAAACCCCTTTCAAAATTATTCTTCTATAAGATTGTCATCAAATGTCCAAAAATGAGATACAATATTCAAGTTCATCATCAAAGAGTCAATAGTCAAACCCTTAACTATCCCAAATACCAATCCAATATACAATCAAAGATGAGCCCAAAATGTCAACTCTCATCAAAATTCAAATCTATAAATTCTGGTCAAAGTCATCAACAACAACAACAAAGCTAACTAGTCCTAGTCAATGGTCAAATCTGCCTTTTAAAGGTTTGGTCAAACAATCAAAGAGCTCGACCTTCCTTCCTTAGTCAAACCCTATGAAAGTAGCCTCCAAGAACTCGGTCAAAAGAGAGATAAAACCTGTAGTCAAGCTTCAACAGATTTGCGGTTAAACTTAGTCAATGTCTACAATCAAAGGTGGTCAACTAGCCCAGAAAAGTTTGATTTCTTTCTTAATCAATTTGGCCTTCCAAAACAAAGATAAATTCAAGTCAAACAAACCCAATTCAAAGTGTAGTTAAGGGTGGTCAACGTTGTCCTAATAGAAAGTCAATGAACCAAACAGAAAATGCTTCCTTCCCTTCGCACATGTGAGCTCATACCCCCTATTTCAAACCGGTACGAACCAATCAAACCAAGAGAGAGAAGATGTGATGTGTGAATGATGTCTCCAAGTGATGTGACATGTGGCCTATTTTATGTGATTAATGAGGTGGTTTTTCCTTGCCTAGGTTGACTTGTACTTTTGTGCACTTGTGGTTTTATATTAAAGACAATATTTTTCCTTGAGAAAATTAAATTCTTCCAAGGGCTAGTAGGGTCTTCTCCGGATGAGGAAGGCTTCCCAATGGAGGAATTTCTCCCTGAGCTGCCAAATTTCAACAAAGGGGACAAAAATAGATGGTAGGAGGGTGGTCACTAATCACCTTGCTTAATTCTCTACAAGGTGTTATCCAAAGCCACAATGAGTAGGATTAAATTCTACTATTGCAAGGACTACCTTATATGCGCAAATGTGGTTTATTGAGTGTCAATTCATAATAGACAACTCATTATACCCTAGGAAGGTCATGGATATCTGGTTCTGCTATCAATTTGTGGGCATTAATTTATGAAGAGGTTCCACATTTGTATTTAAGCCTTATGAAATTTCCTACAATATATGTTAATATGTTTATGGGTTGGTACTTTTGATTGGCATTCTCAAGGAAAGTGAAAATGAAAAAATAAGCTATTTAACCCTTTGGTTATCTAGAATAGGTTTGTCCTTATGATCAAATGCTTTGTGCATTCTACGATCAAAATCATTAAGGGACTTGCTTAGGTGTAGTTTAATACTAATCATTATTGGGATCCATATTGCTGGTTGGCTATTTTGCTAAAATTCAACAAGAAACTTCTTTTCCTTGTGATAAAGAGGTGGCACAGTTATTACCTTTTTAGTTACTAAAGTGTGTATTTTCATATTGTATTATGAAATAATGGAGCTTCAATTGCATAGTATTCAAATGACCAAATGAACATGCTGAAAACATTCTCAAGAGAAAGGACATGCAACTTACTATCAATAGTACCATGATAGTGGACTACTTGGGGAAGATGGTAGACCTTGAAAATAGTGGCATGATGGATTTGAATATAAGTGCAAACAAGAATAAGATTTGTAACCAACAAACATGTAACATTTTTTGGAGATTAGAGTTAGACTAATCAATGGTGAAGTGTATGTCAAAGTGCATGTAGGAGGTGAGGTATGTGTCTTAGGCATGGATATGGATATGAAGTTGGATTGTTAGGTCCCTATAATACTAGTGTATTCTCTCATTTTTATTGTCAGCGTAGCCCCCTTATTGTTATTGTTGTGCCCATGTTGTCCCCATATTGTTATTAGTGTACCCCATAGAAGCCCACTATTGTTATTGTTGTGTCCTTACATTATTATTGTTGTCGACTATGATTATATTGTGACCCCTTAGACTCCTATATATAGAACTGAGGTGTTCTCATTTCAATCATCCAAGAATTGTCATTTATGTAACGTAAATGAAGTTCTCCCTCGAAGAGGTTAATTTTTAAGTCGTTGATCTCTCTATTTGTGAGCTGGTTGCATAACATTTGGTACTGAAGCTTTGGATTCTAGAGTTTCGTTGCTTTAAACACGTCATCGTGGAATTTTCGCTATAATCTTTTTTTTTCTACGAAGCTTCAGAAACTAAAATTGAAACCTCGTGGAGCCAAAAGCTTGATGAACCTTGTGTACAGATTTCAAATCTTGTCTCACTATATTTTTGGAGATATGATCTGAGGAAGTTAGGGTTTTTGCAGGCTCCAGAATTCCATCTCAAACAAGTGACCTTGGGAAAATCGTCATAACTTTCTCTCTGAGCATTGGATTTAAATTTCGTAAAAAGTGACAGAAAGAGGACGAGATTTATTTTGTTGGGTATCAATTTCAGGGCCTAAGGTTGAAACAATGGCATGTGGCACTCCGTACAAGTTTGCTCTACTGAACCAATCTATAATCAGGTCATCGTGGGAGAATGGGAATAACTATTTATTGAAGAATCCAATCTCGATCAGACTTGTGGGGTTGTAAAGAAGACTCAGAGGACTACCACAAGAAGAAATTTCAGATCTTGGATATCTGAAATTACAGAGATACAACAGATTCAATATCAAGCTCCTACAAAGAGAAAAAAAGATGTGTATTTTTTTAAAAATTGCATAACGTTTGTTTGAAAAATCAGTTTGAAGTGATTCAAAGGGCATAGTGAAGCATATATATCATTGTTTGATTTCAAAATGACTCGAAATAAGAAAATGGAAGCACCTAGTAAGCAAATAGAAAGCTCTAGTATTACACATGAAGAAGAAGAAGAAATGCAACATGATATATCAAAATTATGAGACCAGGTGCACAAATTTCGCTCTCACAAAGAGTAACCAAAAATTAAATGGAGGCTAATATGGATGGTTTGAAGAATAGCTTAAAATCAAACATGGAAGGTTTGAAGGATGGCATGAAAGAGAATATGGATGACATGAAAGCTAATATGGATGGTATAGAAACAAAAATGAAAGGCAACATGGAAGATTTAAAGAATGGTTTAAAAGCAGACATGAAAGGTTTGAAGGAAGGTTTGACAAAATTGCTACAAGAAATGCTTCTTAATGGCTAAAAGGTATTAGATGAAAGTCACGATGAGAACAAAAGAAATCTTAATCATGATTTCATAGACTCTAACATTGGATTGAAGACCCACCATATTCCAAAAATCGATATGAGAAAGTTTGATGGCAAGGATCCGGTAACATGGATACTACAAATGGAGCAATATTTTGATCTTCATAATGTGCAACACACACAAAAGATATGCATTGCAACTTTCTATTTAGAACCCAATTAGTTTGTATCATATCGATGACTTTGTTCTTGCAAACCACTTGTCACTTGGTCAATTTTTACAAAGGAAATGATAGCACATTACGAGGATACAAAGAAACAAATCTTCTTTAGCCAATTGATAAATCTCAAACAAAATGGTTCAATGGTAGAGCACATTGAGGACTTGCAAAAACTGAATATAAGGGTAAATGATATTCGAGAGGAGCATATGATTGATGTGTTCATAGGGAATTTAAATGATAACATCCAACATGAGGTTTGCCTTTGGGAACCTGATTCATTGGAGAAGACATTCATGTTGGCAAGAAAAATTGAAAACAAAATTATGGCAACAAGGAAGCCTAATGCTCACAACTATAAATATGGAAGTGTTGTTGCCCCTACCCTTTCACAACCTACAGGGCTGACACCACAAAAATTGGAAGAAAAAGAGAAAAAGGGCTTTGTTACAATTGTGATAGAAAATACACTAAAGGTCATAAGTATGACCAGAAGAAATTATTTTACATTGATTGTGAAGAGGAGGAAGAAAATGAACAAGAAACCTCAAAAGAAGAGGATATACATTAGGAACCAACCCCATATAAAGAAGAAATGAATCCGACCATATTTTGCAATGCATTGGCAGGACTTACCACTCCTCAAACTCTTAAGAAATGACGACCATACCTAATGGGAAGACACTTCAAGGTAAAAACGGATCATGATAGTCTTAAATACTTTTTAGAACAAAGATTATCTTCAGAAGAGAAACAAAAATGGGTCACAAAGATGTTGGGTTATGAATTTGAAATCATCTACAAAAAGGGAAGCAAAATGTTGTTGTAGATGCACTCTCAAGAAATGATGAGGATGTGGAAGCATTTCTTTGTGCCATTTCTATTATCCAACCATATTGGATAACCGAAGTAAGGTATGAATGGAAGGACGACGAAGAAGTGTTGGCATTTGTTCAAAAGTTGTAGCAAGATCCCAGTACATCTGATACATTTAACTAGAAAAATGATTCATTATGGTACAAAGATCGCTTATACCTTTGTAAGAATTCCCAAATAAAACAAAAGTTTCTTCTAGAATTGCACACCTCTCCCTTAGGAGGGCACTCAGGATTTTTAAAAACTTACCACAGGGTTAAAAATGAATTTTTCTGGGATGACCTTAAATCTAATATTCAAAAGTTTATAGCGGAATGTTTGGTTTTCTAACAAAATAAAGTTGCGACAATTAAGACCCTGGGTTTGTTACAATTTTTATCCATTCCAAGTCAATGTTGGGAGGAGGTTTCAATGGATTTTATCACATGTTTACCCAAGTCCAAAGGAAAGAGTTTCATCATGGTGGTAGTTGATAGAATTACCAAGTATGCACACTTTTGTGCATTATCTCATCCATTTAAAGCCAATACATGTGCTACTACATTTATGGAAACAATTCAAAAGATACATGGAAACCCAAAGATTATTGTAAGCGATAGAGATCCCATTTTCACTGGCAATTTTTGGATGGAATTATTTTCTTGTTTGGGTACTCAATTGACTCATAACTCATCCTATCATCCTCAATTTGATGGGGAAACTGAGATAGTGAACAAATGTTTGGAAGGATATCTTCGTTTCTTTGTATATGATAAACAGACACAATGGGTCAAGTGGTTATCTCTCGCTGAATGTGGTATAATATTTCCTTCCATACTGCAGCAAAAATGACCCCATTTATGGCACTTTATGGATATCATCCACCATCCATCACATTATCTTTAAGAGAAAATTCTAAGGTTCAAGTTGTAAAAGATCACATTGAGCATCAACGACAAGTTCTCCAACTCTTAAATGATAACCTTACTTTGACGTAGAATAGAATGAAACACCAGGCATATCAACATCGCAACGAAATAAGTTTTGATGTAGGCGACTAGGTGGCTACAACCATACAAAAAAATGTCGCTCAAGCAAGCTAAGAAGGATAATAAATTATTACCAAAGTATTATGGTTCGTACAAGGTGTTGCAAAAGATTGATACTATGGCATTCAAATTTGAGCTTCCTGCATCTTCTCAAGTGCACCTAGTTTTCCATTTTTCATGCTTAAAGAAGGTTATAAGTGACAAACTCTTAGTTCAAACAATATTTCCATAACTTGATAAGGAAGGAAAAATCATATTGGAACCTGAAGCAGTCATGGAAATAAGAACCCAATGTCTACGGAATCGATCAATTTCAGAGTATCTCATCAAGTGGAGGAACTTACCCGCTAAATATTCCACATGCGAGGATGTGAATTTTATACAGAAGCATCCAAAACTACTCGAGCATTGAGGAAACGACTTTTTTGAAGGACGGGCATGTTAGGTTGCTATAATACTAGTGCATTCCCTCATTTTTATTGCTAGTGTAGCCCCCTTATTGTATTGTTGTGCCCATGTTGCCCCCATATTGTTATTAGTGTGCCCCATAGAAGCCCACTATTGTTACTGTTGTGCCCTTACATTATTATTGTTACGTCGACTCCAATTATATTATGACCCCTTAGACTCCTATATATAGAAAGGAGGTTTTTTCATTTGAATCATCCAAGAATTGTTCATTTATGTAAAGTAAAGGAGGTTTCCCCCTCGAAAAGGATAATTTTTAAGTCGTTGATCTATCTATTTGTGAGTTGGTTGCATAACATGGGTTGTTGGAAACAAGTGGAGACTTGGAGTGGTTATTACTAAGTGACCTTTTTCTTCCTCTAGTAATCCTAAAAATACTTATAATACATCATTGTGAATTGTGTTTATAAGGCAATGTAACTATTGTTTGGGGTACTATGAATGTAATAAGACATAGGGACACTGACAATAATTACAAGGATAACATGTAAAGAAAATTATGCTAATTAATGAACAAATTTGTATATGCAAAAATCCAATAGAATTATAGAACTAAGGAATATATCATGCATTATTAGGATAAGGAAAAATAACCCAAACCATGAACAAGTAAAATCTAGAGACAAATGCAAGGGACAAGTAGACATGATAATTGTAGGTTAAAAGTCATGTACTAATCTCTATTTATCTTTTGTTTGCTCCCCATCAATGAGGTAAGAGGAATATAAATACAAGAACAAGGGATAATTTACAAGTAAAATGATCCTACTTGGGTCCATAGGTTGGCCAAAGACAATGCATACATTACACTAAAGTGTGATGTAAAATGCATGGGTGCCAAGTCAACTGGAAATTGTGTTAAACAATGCCACTAAATTGTCCATAATTAGTGCCTTGAAGGGGTTTAATACTGAAAATATCCTATATTAAATCCATGCTTAATAGGGCTAGAGAAGACCATTGCATAATTGTCCTTAAACCAAGTGACATTTTGAACTTTGTCGTAGGAAAATTTAGAGAACTTTTGGTTTCTCTAAAAGCATCTTCATTTAGCAAGAGGAGTGCCTCATGTGATGTGGAGGGCTTGTGGTCCCTAACCCCTTTTGTTATACTTTGGTTGAATTTGGAGAATTTAGATAGGGTGTATGCTTGGGATTATTTCTAAGAAGGTGCATTTCTTGATGTGGTAGTAGTTGATGCATGTTGCAATGTGACGTGTTGTACCGAGGCACACTTGTTGAGGAGGATAAATGCTTTAAATATGGGAGGTGAACACTTGGGGGAGGTTGTTATGGGCTTAGAGGTGCGGCATGTAGCCCTAGGAATGTTGAATCCACCTTGCACATATGTTAAAGAGGACCACCTGAATTGAGGAGCTGTAACATCCCTCCCTTAATAATAAATAATAAATAATAAGAACTAATAAAAATAATACAAAAAAAAATAATAATAATTA
>APFE031345920.1:0-10377 GCA_000404065.3 Pinus taeda | reverse complement strand
TACCAAGATTTTAATCAACCCTTGATGATATACCTGTGTGGCCTTTGGCTTATTTTCCTGTTTCACTGTTTCGATCATTTTAACAAGACTCTTATATAAGAAATATGGCAAATTTATTCTACCATCTCCCTTTATGTGCTGCAGCAATCTAACATGGTACAGATGAGCAATACTATATTGTCGGTCACAAGTCAAAAATTTCTGAATGATCATAACTAACTCTCCCCATGGTTCGTTGAACCATTCACGAGGTATCCCCTTTGCTCTATCAAAGGTCCCCTTCCTGTTCTTTTCAAGGAAGAAAGTCCAAGCTTTCTCCTTGAAATGCAGACCCTTATGATAGTTTTCTCCTACCATAGGCAAGTTGAGGGCTTTAGACAAGAATTCCTGAGTCACTGGGATACTGAGTTCACCTATCTGAGTTTTATCTTGACTGAAATTATTGATAAACTCCTTAGTTATTTGTTCTGAGTGACCATTAAACTTCTGAAGGAAACCTATCATGCCTGACTGATATAGCTTTTCTATTGTTTCTTTTCCCCATTGCTCTATGTGAAATTTGGGTTCTACCCGGTTCGTCATTATCTCTGTGAACCAATAAATGTAATCCTCAGCTGTTACTAATTTCATATTGACAAGGATAATGATTATTGTTTCTAAATGAAATCGTAAAAGCTATGAGGCTTACCTGCCCTTTCTGATTCAATCTTTAAGTCTCTGCTGTCTTTTCTCTGTATAAACCTGTGTCAAATCCCTGTTTCAAAGCATACCAACCTGAATACCCATGGTCAATACTCTGTCCCCTGTATATTTAAATCATAAATACACAAACAAAACTAAACATGATTACTAAAAGCATAAGAAAAATTTTGCTTTTAGTTTCCTTTAAACATCCTCTGTGTATTTATACTTCAAAAATTTTCCTTGGCCTCAAAACATGCCCTGTATTTCTAATGACTGTATAATAAAACAAATTCTCCTCTCAGCCTTCCCAAGGTTTGACTAAAAATTGCACTGTCTTTTACCAAAAATTTTGAAACCATGGTTGAATATACAGACAACTCACTCTCGGCCTTCCCAAGGTTTGACTACAAGTGCACAAAATTTTTTTGAAACTCATGACTGAATAAACAATTGCACTCTCGGCCTCTCAGAAGTTTGACTTATAAGTGCACAATTTTTTTTTTTGAAACTCATGACTGAATATATATATACAATTGCACTCTCGGCCTCCAGAAGTTTGACTTATAAGTGCACAATTTTTTTTTTTGAAACTCATGACTGAATATATATATACAATTGCACTCTCGGCCTCTTCTCAAAATATCACTGTGTATAAAAATGCATGAGCCTAGAGGGCTTTCACATACGCTCGGCCTCTGTTCATCGAATGGCAAACATGCAAAAATTAAAAAAATTAATCAATGCTCTTGGCCTCAAGGCTTGACCATGCAATGTGATCGGGCAACAAACAATTGCAATCAAACAAATCAATTCAATGGTTTGACAGGCACAAACATGAGTCATTCAATGAAAATGGATGCGGTTTGACTATGGCAACTACACATTCCCCTGCTTCCTTCTAGGCGTTTCTTCCACTGCACACCCGATCATATATTCAACAGTTAAATTAAATACACATGGCCGCATATTATCTGGTGCAACTCTGGATTAAAACCCTCATGGCATTTGATGACAATCGATGGTGCAATGAGAACATATATTTATAGACTTGGCGGCTTTCAACAAAAAGATATGACTCCAGTTCAACAATGTTTACACTCAGTTGTTTTAATTGCCCTCGGCGCATTATATGCATACAATCCTCATGCTCCCTATCGTGTAACACATGCAACTATTGAATTGGAGTGCTGGCCGATGCATTTCCATTGTTTATGCAATTAAAACTGGAGGCATTTAATCCTATGCGCTGTTAACACAAAGAGATATCCCGGATTTGCGTATTACCTGGCTGTCACTGGCCGTGCGGAAGGTAAACAACCATCGAATCCCCTCCGTTTCGGGCTGTCAAACTGCTGTCAACAAGCAAACCCTGTGAGTAATGGCGGATTCTAATTTATCTCTTAGTTCGCCGAGTGAAAATCATGCATAAACTTACCGTGTTGTTTACCAACTTCGGCGTTTTCACGTAGAATCCTTCTTAAAGCTCTCTCAGGCTTTCTCCGACCTTCCTTTACTGCTCTGCTCACAACCCCGACCCTCTGAGCTCTCGGCGATGAAGAAATGGGTTTGAATCGGGCAGGGGAGGCTCTTATGACCGTTTGCTATGGTACTAGTTCTCATTAGATGGTGGTAATGGTGACAGGGCCGTCCTCATTGACTCAGTCGCCCGACTGAGTCATGAGGATGGCCGTATTTTCTTCAATTCAATGTATACCTACCGCCGTTCCTTCAACCAATCGGGCTTCGGCCTTCGTACACCGTGGCAAGACCGGACCTGTGCGCCGTTTATTTGACTCATTGCTCTCATACCCTGTATATAACCATATTCTTTACAATGATCGTTGGTTGATATGGCGTCGTTTTCATAATTTTCCACCACTGTATATGGCCGCCTTATATCACCGTGTTACAATCCTCATGCGTTTCCATAATTGCCATGACGCCTTTGATTTGTATACCATAGATGCCTTTGATTTTTATTGCGCATTGTTTTATATTTTCCAATATATATACATATGCGCATTTGATTTGTGTTGCATACATATATACCATAGTCGTATTCTTATGACCATATATGACTTTGCATTGCCCACGTCCTTTGTATTATATGTTTGCACTTGTTAGGGTTTATAAATATATTTCCTTTGTTTCTTTTATAACCCTATGTCTTGTAATATATATGCACTTTATATATAGCCTTTTTGTCATATGCATATTTCCTTCTAACATTATTAGGTTATGTCTTTTATAATAATATGAGCGCCTTATAACCATAATGTTTCTTTTCAAATACTTTAGTGCATAACATATAATATCGCCTTTATAATTTTAAAAATGACCATTGGGGTCATGTTTTAAAATTATAATCATTCTAATGCTCTTGGTTCATGTGCAGGTACAAGAGTGGTCCCAAATTGATCATTTTGCATTCAATGAAAAATATCTAGGGAAATTTGATATGTATGGAATGGAATATGAAATAGGGGATGTAGGGTATATATGTGGGAAATAATGTTAATGAATATTTGCAGGTATTAACTCGAATTAAATCAAAACTAGAAGTTCCTACAAAATTTGAAATTTAAGTACAAAATGGCGTAAAATATACTCCCTTGCTGTTGTTTGTACAGGTGCTCCTTGATGCTGTTTATACAGGTGGAATGTTGGATCCAAAATTTGTTTGGACAAATGAAAAGTAGCCTTTTATTTCTGCTTCTTGTTTACTATACTCCTTTGCTGTTGTTTTCTTCAGGTCCCTTTGAATGATGTTTGTTTCTTTCAGGTCCCTTTGCAATGTGCCTGGAATGGTTTAATCTGCTGCAACTTGTTTGCTTCAGGTCCCTCTGCAATAGTATTTCTCAGGTCCCTCTGCAATGCTTTTGGTATATTGTCCCAGCTCTGATCTGGTTCTGCTGCAACAAGTTTGCTTCAGGTCCCTCTGCAATATTTCTCAGGTTCAAAGTGGACAACACAATCCTTTAGCTGTAACAGCTAAAGGGTTGCGATAATCCTCTCCCTCGTTGAAGGTTTGACTTGTCCTCAAGTCAATTGTTGAGAGGCCCTGCATTGACATTAAGTAAGAGTAGTAACACAAGAATGGAGAATTCATAGAGTCCAGGTTTCCCTGGTTTTCCTCTATGAATTCATGCTTGCTCAGTGCCAGTTGCCTGGTTTTCACTAGCAAACAATTTATTTTTTATATTTTTTTTTTATGTTTTCATATATTTTTTCTCTTTTTTTTTTATTTTTTCCTTTTTGTTTTTTTAACTATACATATTTTTTATGCTTTTTCAGAACTGGAAGATGGCATAGCCATTATTTCCAGTCCATTTTCTTGGATCAGTTGTTTCATAAATATCTCTTTGCTAATAGGCTGATGATAGACTTTCAGCCTATGACCATTGACAACAAATGAGGTGGGATCTTGGTCTATGGTCTTTATCCTTACAGATCCATTGTCAAAGATTTCCTCAATTTCATATGGCCCCAGCCAATGTGTTGTAAATTTTGCTTTGAAATCCCTGAATTTGGAGTCGAATAATAACGCCCAGTCTCCCTTCTGGAATGTCTTTGTTTTGATGTATCGATCATGCCATTTCATCCTCTGTTGCTGTACTAGGGTTGTCTGTTCAATTGCTTGTTGACGCTTTTCATCCAATTGGTTAAGTTCCATGATTCTCTGTTGTTGTGCCTCGGTGAGATCCATGCCCAACTGTGCTGCTAATCTGTAGGTTTGTATTTGAAACTCAATGGGCAGTAAGGCTTCTTTTCCGTACACCAACTGGTATGGACTAAAACCAGTTGTGTTGCGCCATGTGATCCTATAAGCCCATAATGCATCCTTGATTTTTTCAGACCAGTCTTTTCGATTAAGCTGCACTGTCTTAGTCATAATATTTTCTAAGACCTTGTTTGTAGATTCTACCTGACCATTTGCTTGCGGATGATACGGAGTAGATTTTCTGTGCTTTATCTTGTATTTTTCTGTCAGATCCCGTACTAACTTTGAGGTAAACTGCGCTCCTTGATCTGTCACTATTTGTCTTGGTACTCCATATCGCACAAAAATTTCTTCAAAGAGGAAAGTAACCACTGTGTCCTCGGTCGCTCTGCTTACTGCTTTGGCCTCGACCCATTTTGTTACATAATCCGTGCATACAAGAATGTATCTTTTTCCATTTGACGTTGGATTAATGGGTCCTACAAAATCAAGTGCCCATTGTTCGAATGGTTCAATGAGGACTTGAGGCCTTAGTGGCATTTCATCTGATAGGATGGGTCTCCCTACTCTTTGGCAGCTGTCACACTGTTTGACATATGCCTTGGAGTCTTTGAAGATGGATGGCCAGTAATAGCCCAGTTGCAGCACTTTGTATGCTGTTCGTTTGTCTGCAAAATGGCCACCACATGGTTCGTCATGACATGCTCTAAGTATATCTAGTATTTCATCTTCACGTACACACTTTTGAATCATTAGATCAGAACCAGTATAAAACAAATCACCATTTACCCAGCTATATCTAGAACTTTCTCTAATTATCTTCTTTCTTTGCTTGCTTGTAAAGTGATTTGGAAATTGTCCAGATGACAAGTAATTTGCAATATCAGCAAACCAAGGGTTTTTTACTGTTATTGCAAATAGATGTTCATCCGGGAAGTTATCTATCACAGGATTTGGGTCTTCTGGTGTTTGGATGCGGGACAGAAAGTCAGCCACCTGGTTTTCCTTACCGGGTCTGTCTTGGATTGTAATGTTAAATTCTTGCAATAACAGGAGCCATCTTGTAATTCGTCCATTAGTGATGGGTTTGTTCATCAAGTATTTTATTGCTGAGTGATCTGTATGAATATACACTTGATATCCTGTTATGTAATGCCTGAATTTGTTTACTGCGTGTATTACAGCTAACATTTCTTTTTCAGTGACTGTATAGTTTGCTTCTGCAGGTGTCATATTTTTACTAATAAAGTATATTGCATAGTGAAGCAAATTTTCTTTCTGTCCTAAAGAAGTGCCAATTGCTGTATCGGATGCGTCAGTGGAAATATGAAATGGTAAAGACCAATTTGGTCCATGAAGTATAGGTGCCACTGACAATTTGTCTTTTAGAATTTGAAAAGCATTTTGACAGTTAGTAGTCCATTGAAATTCGATGTCTCGTGCTAGAAGTTTAAACAGAGGTTGTGCTATTTTGCTAAAATTTTCAATAAAGCGTCTGTAATAGCCTGCATATCCCAAGAAACTTCTTACCTCCTTCTGTGTTGTAGGTGGCATTAATTTATTCAGGACTTCGATTTTAGCTGGATCCACCTTAATTCCTGATGCAGAAATATGGTGGCCCAGCACTATTCCTTCTGTTAACATCATATAGCACTTCTCATTGCTTAATGACAGATTTGATTCGATACATCTTTGTAAGACTTTTTCAAGGTTTTTAAGGCAATCATCATAGGTATTTCCGTAGACTGTAAAGTCATCCATATACACTTCTACACATTCATGTACCAGATCAGCAAAAATTGCAAGCACTGCTCTTTGAAAAGTCGCAGGTGCATTGCATAACCCAAATGGCAAAACATTGTATGCATAAGTGCCCCATGGGCATGTGAATGTAGTTTTGTCCTGGTCTTCCGTTGCTATCTTGATCTGATTGTATCCGCTAAACCCGTCTAAGAAAGAAAAATATTTCTTTCCAGCTAGAGAGTCGAGCACTTGGTTAATGAATGGTAGAGGAAAATGATCTTTTAATGTTGCTTTGTTTAGTTCACGATAATCTACACATACCCTCCACTTGCCATTTTTCTTTGGAACAATGACTAATGGTGAAACCCATTGACTATCCGAAATAGGATAAATGAATCCGACACTTAACAACTTCTGCAATTCTTCTTTTACTATTTCCTTCATTGTAGGATTCATTCGTCTTTGCGGTTGTCTAACAGGTTTTAGTTTATCATCAGTGTAAATGTGGTGAGTACATGTGTTTGGATGGATGCCTTGCATGTCAATATAATCCCAGGCAAATGCTTTTGAATATTTCTTTAATAATGCAATTACCTCTTGTTCTTGTTGTGATTGCAGTTGGTTTCCTATATTGAGAGTTTTACCAGGATATACCTCAATTGTTTTGATTACAGAATTGGAAATTGTGTTTACAGGAAAAATGTTTTCAAAAGAATTTTGCAAAGTTGAAATAGTACAAGTTTCCTGGAAACACTGATTTAAAAGGTTATCAGTAGCTTCATACTGTTCTCGTCTAAGCTGCTCTGAAATATTTGGTTCTGAAATGAAAAGATCCATCAAATCTTCATTCCCTTCCTCTTCTCTAAAATCATAGAATTGATTAATACTTAAAACTGTTTTTGTTTGCTTGTTTTCCTGAGTTTCAAGTACTGATTCTAAAGAAGTGGTTTGTGCAGGTGAATAGAGTGTGATGTGTTTCTTTTCATCTCCATGCGAGATAATCATACTTCCTGATCTGCAGCCAATGAAGGCATCAGCGGTGGCTAACCATGGCCTTCCGAGAATTAGAGGGTGTCCTCCCAGATTTGTTTTTGGTTGCAGAATAAGGAAGTCAACAGGATATTCCCATGAATCCAGAGAGACTATGATGTCTTCTATTATTCCTTCAGGAACAACTTTAGATCTATCTGCTAGTTCTAATACTGTTGAAGTTGTTTGAAGTTCGTTTATGTGTAAAGCTTTCATTGTCTATAATGTCATTACATTGATAGCTGCCCCTAAGTCTATTAATGTATTAGGTACTGAAAAATTATTGATTGATATGGTAACCATAGGGATACCAGGATCAATATATTTTTCTACCGTTGTATGTGTAGACATAAGGCTTGCTAGCTTTCCAATGACTTGGATTGTAGTGGGATCTTTTCTTTTTATTCCTGATTTCTTAATGCATAATTCCTTTATTGTTTTAACATAGATAGGTATTTCTTTAATTGCTTTCAACAAAGGAATTTTTACATATGCATTTTTCAATTCATCTAAAATATCAAATTCAGGAAGGGTTATCTCTTTTGATTGTTCCACTAACCTTTCAGGGTAAGGTGGAGTTTGAGTAGTGATTGATTTACCTTTCTGAATTTGTATTTCAGTTTGTGCTTGTTCAGATGATTCTCCCTGTTCAGCTAGTTCTTCTATAATTGGAGGAGAATCCTTTTGAAGTACTTTACCAGACCTTAAATGGACATCATTTAGAGGAAGAATTGAGTAAGTAGGAAAATATGCTGCCTCCTCTATATTATATGCTGGTTTGTCCATTTTGTTATTCGGATTGGCCACCGGTTGGGCAGGCAATTGTGTTGGTCTTGGTTGATTTGATGGTAACTGTAACTGTTGTTGTTGTGGCAGCATTGGTGGTGGATTCTGCTGTGGAAATGGAATGGATGGCGGATATGCAGAACTCTGCTGTTGGAATGGCATAGATGGAGGATATGAAAATGGCTGCTGCTGGTAATGTTGTTGGTATTGTTGAGACTGTTGTGGTTGTTGGTTTCCATAACCATATCCCCGCCAACCTTGTGCAGGTTGTTGTTGATATTGCTGTGGAGGCCAAGCTTGCCACGGCATAGGAGGGTTCCAAGGATTATAAGATGGATAAGCATAATTTTGCGGAGGAATTTGCTGTTGAGTTGGCTGAGGCATTCTAGGTGGCCATGGTCTCCTGGGTGCAACATAATAGAAACCTTCTGCTCCTTGCATTTCATCTATTGAAGTATTTTGCAGTTCTTTCAATGTTACACATTGTTCTGTGGAGTGATTACCTTTACAAAGACCACACACTTGAATGCTATCTAAAGGACAATCTCTCAAAGGATGTTTCTTCTTACATTTTGAACAAAATATGGCTAAGGCTTTTTCTTCTTCTTCCTTTTTCTTATTAGCTTTTTCTTCTTCTTCCTTTTTCTTATTAGCCTTTAGAAATTCTCCAATAGACTCCCTATTTCAGCCCTTGTTATTCCTCCTGCAGCTGACTTTGCTGCTTTAGAACTTGCTTCTCTTCTTCCGGTCTTTGATCTTCCTCTTGAATATTTTTGACATAATTCAACAATTTCATCAAATGGGAGATTTGAAATATCCCCCTTACCCATGACATTTAAAATGTCAAGGTATTCATCCCTTATACTCTTGAGGAAGATATTACGAATAGTTTCTTGATTTAGGGAATGTTGTTTAGACTTTTGAAGATTATATGCAAACCGTTCTAAATATTCTTCTAGATTTTCATCTTCTTGTTGTGTCATTCTAAACACATCTTCCTTTGAATCTCTAGATCTGCAATAAGCCTGGTATTTCTTAAGGAAGACAGTTCGCATATCATCCCATGAAGCTATTGTTTGTTCACCTAATCCCATAAACCATTTTAAAGCTGTTTCTTTTAATGTTGCAGGAAAAAGATGAAGTTTATGGAGATCATCCGTATAACCATATGTTCTACATAAGATATCAAATTCAAACATGAATGAATCCAGATCTTCGGTAGACATTCCATAGAAGTTTGGCAACACAGAAGGTGGAATATTTTTCATTTTTACTTCCTCTCCTAATATTGCACTGGTATCTATGATTGGGAAACCAAAGGTTGTTTCTTGGTCATGTCCATCTTCTTGTCTTTTTCTGTCATTCTCTGTCTTCCTATCTTCCTCTCTCTTCCTTCCCCATTCTCTTCGTTGTCTTTCATTTTCAGCTCTTTGTTCCTCATCAGTGAGATGGACAGATCCATGTCCTTCTGCCATTGTTTGATCTGTTTCAATTTCAGGTGGAGGTTCAAGTTGTGGAAAGATAGGTGGATCAATAGATGGAAAAGCAGATTGCTTTCCTTTCTCTTTTGGTTTTCCGGAAGTGGAGAATTTTTGCTTTGTTTCCCAAGCAGACAATGTTTGCCTTTCAATCAAAGTTAATCTTTGACCACTTCTTTGTTTTTCAATCAGCTCTTCAATGGGTGGATTACCAGTAACAGGTGTATGTGATGATCCTATTTCTATTCGAGGGGGGGGTTTGATAAATCTACCGAAAGGATCTCTAACTCTAGGCATAAAGAATCATAATTAAGAAAATGAAATGTAACTAATGTTTTTGTTGATTTTGAATTTTATCTTTCTATAGATTATGCCGATATTTGCCTCCCTGGCAACGGCGCCAAAATGTTGAGCTAATTTATGTGACTAAATTAACGCAAGTATTAATATCAATCCGGGTTTGTGAAACTTAGAGGCAAATCCATTATTTATGAAGATCGAATATAACTATACTTTGAAAGATAAATGACAAAAGAAACTAAGGAAACATATATCAAAAACTCATAATTCAACAAGCTTAAAAGAGGAAATACTGAAAGAGTTCTTGACTCAAGAGACCTGCTCTCACCTCAATTATGACTTCAATGAATTAGAGACTATAATTAAAGACTCAAGATGCATAAATCATACATGAAAAAGAGCTCTTAACTTAAGAGACATTCAGAGTTTTCCATAATAACTTATTCATCTTAAAATATAAAGCTGAATAGAACAAACTGTTGCATGTAAATAAAGGACTAAATCTAATGCATCATTTCAAAGAGAGAATGCTCAACTTGAGCACTTGCTTGCCAACTCAATTAGATGATGAGGAAACCATTAATAAATGAAATCAATAAACATGATGCTATCTGAAATAAAACTTTGAACAACCAA
>APFE031345915.1:114244-127224 GCA_000404065.3 Pinus taeda | reverse complement strand
TCTTGTATGTGGATGATATGTTGTTGGGTGGAAATGACAAAGAAATTATCCAGGATTTGAAGACCCAATTGTCCTCCAAATTCGACATGAAAGATCTCGGTGCTGCAAACTATATTTTGGGCATGGAAATTAAAAGAGATCGGGCAAAGAGGAAGCTCTGGTTAAACCAGAGGAAGTATGTCGAGACAATAGTGCAGAGGTTTAATATGCAGGATAGTAAATCGGTGAAGGTTCCTATTCCTGTAGGTGTGAGGTTATCTGTTGAACAGTGTCCCAAGACACAAAAGAGGAAGAGGACAATGTCCCGTGTTCCATATGCAAGTGCAGTCGGTAGCTTGATGTATGCCATGGTCTGTATTAGACCAGACATTGCACATGCAGTGGGAGTATTGAGCAGGTTTATGTCCAAACCAGGGAAGGAGCACTGGACAGCAGTGAAGCGGGTTTTCAGGTATTTGCGTGGCACTAGTGATTATGGTTGTGCTACCAAGGAAGACCAGGATTGGATAGGGTGTTGGATATCCATGGCTTTGTTGATGCAGACTGGGCTGGAGATCTAGATCAGAGAAGATCTACAAGTGGGTATGTGTTTAACCTATTTGGAGGTGCAGTCAGTTGGATGAGTAAGAAACAATTTGTATTGGCACTATCAACTACAGAGGCAGAATACATGGCAGCCACTCATGCAAGCAAGGAAGCAGTTTGGTTGCAGAGATTGTGTTCAAGTATGGGGTTAGTACAGGGAGCTATAAGGATAGACTGTGACAGCCAAAGTGCAATTTTCTTGGCAAAGAACCCTGCTTATCATTCAAAGACAAAGCACATTGATGTTCAGTATCACTTTGTGAGGGATATGATAGAAGACAAAAAGGTGTTGCTGGTAAAGGTGGACACTTTGAAGAATACTGCAGATGCATTGACAAAATCTGTGAGCTCTGAGAAGTTCTCTTGGTGTAGAGAAGCAATGGGCGTTTCAGGGCTGGAAAAATGACTAAGCTCTCCTGTGGCCCCCTGTGGAAAGAAAACAACAAGTGGGAGATTGTTGGGTTGTGTTATATTCTTTCCACAACTAACCTACGTAGTGAACTGGGGGGTTAGAGGGGGGCAACGCCCCGGGAATTTTTTTTTTGGACCCTATATTAGGTTGGGTGAACCTACCTATGGTTTTCGGTCCATGGTATTGGATGATTCGGCATGTATAAATATGTATTGTAAAATTGAAAGGAAAATAATGAAAATCAAGCTGGTAGTCCCGGTTTTGGGATCGAGTGGGAAATCTCTGTGTATGTGTGTTTTATGTGTTATGCTCTCGCATTGTTTATTTTCTTTGTTTTAGAATTCGTATGCAAGTACTTTCTGTATGGGGTTAAAACCTACAACAGGAAGGTCATAAGGAAGATAGGCTATCCATTTTGGGAGGGTAGCAGCAGCAAGAAGGACCTCCAGTAGACAAGGAAACAACCGAGAAACAATAGAGAGAGGAAAAGCTACAAGCTGATGTTGAGATGCTGATAAAACTGCTGCAAGAAAAGGAGTCTCAGGTAGCAAAAGAAATATAGGGTTTTAAAACAATAGTTGTAAGAAAAAGAAGCCCAAATGGCCTGCATGGCCAGCTGGGTAGTAGAAGCCTTACGATGTAGGCAACCTACTAAGTCCTATGCATTATATCTTAAAGACCAATGGTTGCAATTTCAAACTAACACATTGGCCCAAAGGGGCACTATTACATTCCAAAATTACAATCAGTTTATGTATTTGTGTGACAATAGCTCAGCTGAAGATAAGGCCAAGTTAGCAGAATTCTATTTACACAACTTGGCACTTCCAAACATGAATTTATGGGACCCTAATGCTGCACTGAGAGATGTACAACTCATGGCTATGGCTTCTTGGTTAAGCCATGAGGAAAAGATGGCAATATAAATTCAGAAGGTTATGGACAGGGAGCTATGTGAGCCACTCATGATCATGGCAGAACCAGAAGATCTCTTAGCTTTAATATATGCTCATCAACACCTTGCAAACAACCCTCAAGTTCTCCCAGATTAGGTTGAAAGGAAAGCTCAGGCCATTGCTCACTTTGAAGACATGGAAAGACTGTTTGGTGATAATTGCATTCATGCTTGCACAAGGAGATGGAACAGATTGTCCCATAGTCTGAAAATAAGAGAGTAACATTCCCCAACCAGAATGAGGGAGGCTTTGGCAAGATTGCCACTTTATAAATAGACAATGCAAAACCTGTAGGCCAACTGGATTGGCCTAAAGTTTAGTCCTCCATTACTTTTAGGACTACTGGAAGGGGTCAAGGAAGAAGAAGAACACAGGCAATGGGAGGAAGTAGAGAGAAAGGCAGGGTTTCATGACAGAGAAGAGGACATCACCTCGGAAGCTCGGGATGTCAGAGAGGCAGTCAAAGCAATATCAAAGATGATGAACTTGATTAGTTGCTCAGAGGATGAGTAACACATTCAGCAAGGGGGTGATGATGAGCCCCAAAAATGGGTAATTTTATGGGCTCATTTTGCCTATTATTCTCGATTAATCCACCATTCTTCATAGTTTTATGTATGCTTTTGAATATATTTATGTTAATTGAATGAATGGGAATAGTCTCTTGACCACAAAGTCTAATACGTGCTTATTGCATATTTTTGGACATCTTTTGGACCAAGGTCAAGCATTTATGAGAAAATTGGCAGCCAAATACGAAGGAACAAGGCTGAGGATTTATAGGAGGGGTGTCTCCTACACTAAATGACCCCTTCCTTGAGTTCTCCACCATCAACTCGGAGTTCAACAGCCCATCAAAGATGATTTCAAGGGGCAGCCGAGCAGGTCTAGTGAAGTGGCTGATTAACTACAATTTTGGGCAGTCAAGCTCCTAAAGTTAAGGAGGACTGTTGGGAGTACTCATTTTCATAAGTAGGAAGGCTTCAAGCCTTAGTAATTTAGCTATTGAACAATTTATTTTCGCACTTTAGTGCAGCTCTGCATTCAACTCATTTTCGAGCTCTTGCTATAAACAATTTTGTGACATGACTATTATTTTTGCTTAATGAAGATGAATCTCACTTTTCACCAGCTCTGAGCTTTCTTAGGATACTATAAATCTTGGGGTTGGGCACAACCCAAGTGCTAGTACCTCCTTTGTGTACTTTTATGCGTTTTTCTTGCATTCATAGAATAACTTCTGTTATTTAGGTTAAAATCTTGCTTTGTTACTTAGGTTGTTTTTTATGATTAAGATAGTTTTTCATGCTTCAAGTTGATTCGATAGTTTGGTAATAGAAAAGATCCAAAAAAAGGCTATCAAGCAGTCGTTGATCTCATTTCTCCCTCCTTGGGACCATGAATTGAGACCAAGGCACACTTTCTGCCACAAAAACACTGTTTTTGCCTTCCAATGCAATTGCTAGTGTTATATTTTAAGTTGGAAAAGTTGATATCAATTTTGT
Source organism: Pinus taeda (assembly GCA_000404065.3). Classification (NCBI taxonomy): domain Eukaryota; kingdom Viridiplantae; phylum Streptophyta; class Pinopsida; order Pinales; family Pinaceae; genus Pinus; species Pinus taeda. The sequence goes on along the minus strand of APFE031345915.1, from coordinate 123,766 downwards.
TTTCATGTTTAGATCTATTCTTGCTAAGTTTCCATAGCTATCTTGCATGATTTCCTGTCTATAAACTTATGTTCATCATGTTTTTGGTTTTTAGGTTAGATTAGGTCAAAATAGATAAATCTCTACTTTTTTAGTCTTTGCTTGGATCAGTTTTGGAAAGTATTGTGTAGAAGACCTGTAAGACACTCTAGCCTATCCTTCCTCCATCATACAACTTGCTCTAGTCTCTCTCTCAAGATTTCCTTCACCCATTCGCCATACTTTCCCAACTTGGCCTAATTTCTACATTTTTGTGCAACATTGCTTCCTTTATCTTTGAACAAATCCAACCGTCTTCATCACCCTTGAGCTTCATCTATCGGGTCATAGACCCATTAACATCCCTATCCATCCTTCATTTCCACTTTCCCACCGTTTTTCCACCATCAACCCTCTAAAATCCACTTTCGGCCTGTTCCTGTAGAACTTCCTGTAGAACCCCTGCAGACTTCCTGTAGAAGTTCATGCGAGCAATTTTTCAAGACCTGATCACTGTGGAATTATCTAGAAGGGTGTTAGGGACCCCTTAGGCCCTCTTCTCACCTTCCCAACCTCCTGCAAGTGCCCACTCCATTTCCATTTGCCAATAAACCTCTGCACAGTAAAAAATAGTTAAAACACATGCATAATAATTCTACAAAATTAATCAAAAATACAAAAATATGATTTTCCATATTTTGCTTCAGAAGTAGCTTAACTAAATGCATATTACCTTTCCAAGAGTCAATGGCATCCATTTCAGTAGCTTTCATCTCTTTTCTTGCACCAGTAGTGTTAGTCGGTAAAACTAGGGTTTATTAGGGTTTGCATTTCCTTTCAGCTTTCAACTTCTTTCTGTAAGTAGACTAGCCTCTTTTGAGTTAGCTTTCATCTATCACAGTTAAAAGCTTCTAATAACTCATAGAAGTTGGCTTAAGCTCCTAGCGAACTTGTGCCAGTTGATCAAGTGACAACCTATAGTAAGAGCTAGTACTTGTGCATATAGCAACGTCGCTTCCAAGTTTGTTACGAACTACCGGGTTGATAAAAGTAAAAAAGGGAGTCCTAGGAGTTGCAACATCATTGCTGCAATACTGGAGCTCACCAGATGCACTCCAATAATATTCACTGCAATATAAATCAACTAATTCTTACCACCATGCTCTACACACAGTTTCGGAATTCTTCAGGTACCAGATATATCTTCTGGATTACTTTCACGAATTTGGCATATCTCAGAGATAAGATAATGTACCTATATGCCATGTTTTCCCCCAGAATTTATATTGTTGATTTCCTTTTCTCTCAAATCATATTATCCTGCAGTGTTCAATTATTCTTATCTTGGACAAAGGAGTTGAATTAGTGTAAGGGTTGAAGCTGTTCTAGTAGCTTTCAAAAGTGTGTGTATTAGATCCCTAGCCAAAGGCAATTCATTTATTGTTGCTCGATAACATTCCAACCACACTCTAGGAGCAGTATTGCTTCTATGATTCTTTGCCAAAGTGCCCTTGATGTTGGCATGAAACTATTGACCACTTTGTTGGTGAGGATGACATTTTATGTTATTATAAGTCTGCTAGCAATAATTTCTCCATGGGCTGAAAATGTAGGGATTTCTTTCTTTCCCTTATTTTTGACTTTCCAAACTTTTGAAGGGAAAGGTCAACAAGAGTGTTGCGAAATAGACATGACAAAATTACATAGGAACATGGTATAAATATAGGAGAAAAGATAAAGGAAATATAGGTTGGGGCACACTCTATAGTCCAGTTCCACAACCCAACAATATGTAGATTCTCACAATCTAGATTGAACATTAAACACGCTAATGACATCAAAAAGAAAGAGAGGAAATTTGTACAATTGGACAAGTAGTGAGTAGTCAAATTCTCTCGTATCAAGGCAAGTTCAATCCTTTGGAAAGCAAGTGCTTTAGATGAATCGAGGTCTACCTTTCGAGAATTCAGTCATCCCATCCTTTGCGTAGTATTTCTCACCATGAACCTAGAAAAGGAGGAACAACCCTGCAACTAGCAATTGTGAGATATTCAAATACAATGGAGATCACTAGGAGCTGGACTAAGCTTTTCTCGTCTTATTTATTCATGTGGTGCTACAAATAATTAACAGTGTCAGTATCATCTGACTCAAATTTGATCCGAGTGTTACTTCCAACAAGACTGTTAACTGGTATATGTTGCTTGTCTTTAATAATGTCTTAGTTACACATATTACATATGGGTTCTTACTGATGTTACTAGCATAGCCCTTACTCTATGGCCTATAATGGCAACAATATCAACTGGTTCTTGCTTTGCTTATGTTTAAAGCTAAACATTTTCTCGAGATGTTATGTTGCTTGTCTTTAATAATGTCTTAGTTATTCTTACTGATGTTACTAGCATAGCCCTTACTCTATGGTCTATAATGGCAACAATATCAACTGGTTCTTGCTTTGCTTATGTTTAAAGCTAAACATTTTCTAGAAATGTTATGGTAACCGTAGATCTGAATTTAACTTTTTCTACATGATATCTTAATTTTCCTTTTCCTAATGAATTTCTATTATCTTCTCCACTATATATTTTCAATTACAATTGTTGCACTGGCCAATTTTACAATTGTTGCGCTGGCCAATTTTCTAGTATGCTTTGTCTTGGATCTCATGAGGATATACATCTTTTCTGAAAATGTGCATTCTGCCTGAGATCTACATAGCTAACTCCTTCATCCTTTTCCCTATTCTTATGAAACTATCACTGTTCTTATGCATGCTACTCTATGATAGAGTGTTCATATGAAAATCTAACGTAACGATAAAATGCTATAGGAAATATATATCGGACGACCTTAGAATTTCCTTGTGTGGTTTTCATCCTGAACTTTAATTTAAATAAATTCTGTATGTATGATTGTGCGGCACGACGACAGCCTATTTGTCAAGCAGTATATACGTGTTGAAGGGAAGGAGTGCGAGCGAAGAAAGATGAGCTTCGTTGTGGCACCCACCGTCTTGTTTTTCTATGAATTCTTTGCGCCTCGTTGCTTACTTTCTTGAAGAAGCAATATTCTTCCATCTTGAAGAGCAGCATTCATCCAATTTAAATTCTGGAGAAATTGAGAAATACAGGGGGACAAACTGTTCTTAGCCTTGTGAATTTCCAGGTTTTGTTTATATTGAAATAATTGTTGGTAATTGGAATATGGTTGTAAAGATGAGAGGGGTTATAGAGTTGAAACTTCTGTGATCCATAATATGTTTGTGAGAATAATTTTGGCAAAATCACATAAAAAATTATTTGTCGAGGCTTTTCAAACCAACCATTGTGGTTCATCTTTTCAAACCAACCATGATGGTTCATCGTGAGGACAAATTCACTTGTCCCGACGATGAACCACGCTGGTTGGTTAGAAACGCGTGAATAAATAATTTTTTATGTGATTTTGCCAAAATTATTCTCACAAACATGAGAAAGGGTGTTATTAATGTGATGATGTTGGCTATTTTAGTTAAAATGCACAATTTCAACTAGCAAGACACATCATGGAATCAATTAATTTGCATTCACAGTGCTACTAATGAAATTATCATTTGTTAATATTTTTTGGTAGGGATTCTCATGGGACAAGTGAAACCGTTAAAGGGGCAACACTAAGGGCTCTGAAATTGGAAAGAAGGCAACCCAAGACGTTATAGAGAATACAGGCAAAAAAAAATTATAGATTTATTAAAGTATAGTTTATAAAAATAATTTAAGATAAATTGTTTATTATAAAACAAAAGAAACATAGGTTTAGAAAAAAAATAGATTTATTCAAATCTATTCTATGAAAAATTTTAAAGTTAAATTGTTAAATGAATATTGGTTATTACACTAAAAATTATTATAAATTTTGGAACTAATAACTCATCTTAAGTGAGTTGTCGGTCTGTATTTGATCCCAATTCTTGAAGTTTAATGAATATAAGTTGAGAGACCTATTAGTAATTTTTTTTATAAATATTAAAAATTTAAATTGTAGTAATTTTTTAATTTATAACAGATTAAGATTAATTATTAAAATATAATTTTGTATTTGAATGAATAGTAAATAGTTTTATCTTTTTAATGGTTCTTTTATCATATAGGTGAATTTGAATGGATCATAAATTTAGCTTTAATAATTTTTTTTACCACATTAAAATCTCAAATTAAGTAAAATTTAAACAATTTTACTCTTTACTAAAGCCAATATCATTTCTTAAATAAAAGGAAAAAACTTAATTCAACACCAAGAATCCAAAATCTTTTAATATTTATTTTAACTAAACATTTGTAAAATAATTCTTTAAAAGAAAAACCATATCCTGAAGATATATTAAAATATTTAAAAACATAAATATTCCCACATTAAAATTGTAATATTTGAAAATATTAATTTGATATAGTTTTATTATGAATTTTGTTATCATACTATATACCATGTAAAATACATCATTAAAGTTAATGTTGATATTATTATATTATTATTATATTAATAATTTGGATTAATGCATATTAAATTTATATAATATTAATTTGTTATATTATTAATATATATATAAAGATGTCATTGGGTTTAGATTTATCTAACATCAGATTTTTTCATCTACAAGAGGGATCAAATCTTTTCAAGTACAAACTTTTTTTGGAGTGTAAAAACTTGAGAAAAATTTACACTTAAAAAATTTTATTCCTCTCAAAATATAATAGATGCAATGTTAAATGAATCTAATCATCTTTTTAAATGAGTAATTAATATATATTCATAAACTTCAATATTATATAAAAAAATTGCCATTCCACCAAATACCTATAAACCTTAATATTCTTTAAGATCAATAAAGATAATTTGTAAATGGTTCGTCCATATAACTTAAAAGATTGATTTCCAAAATTATTACCATTAATCTCATAATTAATGCTGGGCTGGCTGTCACGCCAGTAAGAACTGTACCAAGCTACCTATAGTGAAAAACAATTTAAAAACCAAAAAATATAGATTAAAAGCATTTAATCAAAAACACTGTCAATAAATATTAAAACTTGATATACCTATGGTTTTTGTTCCGTTGTATTACATTGTATTGTTACTGATTTGGTTAAATATTTTTAATAAAATATTGAAACTTGATATAATTGTGAAGTTTTTACCTTTTTTTTTGGGTTAATTTTTATCGTGTGTTATACTCTATTGTTATAGAGTGGACACTTTAAAGATGGGAGGGTAATATGGGATGGTGATATTGAATTCTATAAGAAATTTGAAATCCGAAGTTTTATAATAAAAAATAGTATTAAATTGTTTTTGGTTTAATAATGTAGAGATGTTGTAAGATCATATATATTTAATTTAGTTAAAATAAAATAAAATAATAATATAATTAAAATTTATTATGTATTTATGTGAAATAGAGTTTATTGTAAAAAGAAATAATTTATTTAGATCTATTAATTTGAATTTAACCAAGTGTTTTAAAGAATCAAATATGTAATTTATTTTAGAATAAAAAAAATTTGATTCTCTTAACGCGAAGATCTAAGGTCTATCTTATTTTTATAATAATTATTCTTTAAAAATTTAGAATTGAAAAAAATTATTGAAAAACATAATAAATTGAAAAAACATATTGTTTATTTATAAATTATGAATTAATTTGTATAATATATATTTTTTTTTTATTTTATGTGTATTTATTTTTTCATTCATATTTAAAGATTTTATATTTAATTAAATAATTTTTATAAGTATTAAATTTGCAAACACTTTTTTCTTTTCCTAATAAGGAAAAAGGTAGAATTTTAATTTATATTACAACATGTTTAACTTTTTCTGTTTTTAGTTAGATAAGAAAAGAAAATAATTACCTAAAAAACTCTTTTTCACATGAGATAACTTTATACAACCCATCTCTTTTAAAGAAAATATTAATTTTTTTTTCACTCTTTTCTATTAATATTAAGATTTATGAAGTTATTATTTTCATATATGTGACAAATTGTCATTAAACACTTTTTGAAGGACAAAAATAAACACACAATTTCAACTTGCTTAAATAATGTGCATGAGGTAATAATTTCACAAAATATTGCTAGTCGACAATTGCTTTATTATACGTAGATATGGACAATCTAGCCTTCCGTAAAAAAATCATTTCACCCTAAGTTTTGAGGATGGCTACTACTAAATGGACAGCCACGGCATCGATAGAATAGCTGCGGCCGGAAGCCTTCCCAGGTCAAATTTTAAAACAATGAAGTGCATGCTCACTGAACATTTACTCTGTACAACAGGATAAGCAAAATTGTACAAATATCATATGCTCTCTATTTATATCATTGCACTAGCTTTTCTTCAAACCTCAAATCCAATAGAATTCAGAAAGGACGCCATTGATTACATATGTACCTTTACGAGGAAGTTTCACTGCCATACCCTCCACCTAATCAGTAGTGTTAACATCAAATTAGCAGAAGTCCCCATTTTCTAAAAGGAAGGAGTAGTCTAACCAGAGCACAAATTTATTTGGAAAATAGTGGAAATTCTAATAAGATTTTGATTAAATATAGAAATTTTGGATGTCAAAGTTCAAAATTTTAGATGGCTAAATTTTTTTAATAATGTTAAATCCATTTTCACACCATAAAAAATGATTTAAACATTTTTATAATAAATTTTTTGAAAAGAAAAATTATCCAATTCTCCCTGAAAATAACTTTTCCAACAAAATTATGACCTCCATAAATAACTTAATGAGAGAAATTGTTTAAAGTACAGATAGATTGTTCCATGAAAATAAAAATGAATTTGCTGACGAGGGAATTCAAATAACCACAATTCTATTCGCCATACGTCCACAAAAGGTAATGTTATTTTTTTTTTTTTTAATTTCAACAAAGATATGTTAAAAAAATCAAACTTTCCAATCATATGATTCAAACAGCCCACCTACCGGGACTGTGAAAAACCCTAGGACTGAAATATCTGTTTCTGGCGCCGTTCACTGATAATCTGGGCCAGTTGTGAACACTCCCCTTGACTGAACCAAACCATAAAATATTAATATGACATGACATGAATAAAAAACCCTACGACTCAAACATCTTTTTGTGCCGGTGTTCACTGATAATCTGGGTCAGTTGTGAGCACTGCCATTGACTGAAACAAACCATACAATATTATTATGACATGCCGTGAATTTATTCCTATTATGACATGACAAGAATTTCTTCCATTGCAATATATACCACTCATTATTTACGATTTGACATGAATTTACACATAACGCAAAAATTCCATATTACGTTTATGGAAAATGAAAAAGTTCCTAGTAATTTCAAATATTATGATTACATGACATGGATTTCTTCCTTTGCATTATACTCATTATTTACGGATAATAACGCTAAGATTCCGGATTAGAGGGCAAGTCTATGGAAAATTAAAATGTTCCTACCATGAATATTTCATTATTATTTAGGGCTGTGATGATAGAAAGGTAGAATGTGATGGTAGAACAGTAGAATGTTTGAAGTTAAAAAAATATGCAGAAAAGGGAATCTATTTATTTCTGGATTTTAGACATCTGTGGTTTATATTTTCTGAGTTAGTAACGGGAGAACCCACAATAATACCCATATTTTGTGAGTTAGTAACCTCTGCTGAAATAAAATTCACCATGGAGATGGAAGAAAACATGAGTATCCCATTTTTAGGCATTCTTATAATTAGAAAGAGGATGACTCTCTACGGCATAAGGTTTTTAAGAAATCAACCCACATAGATAGCTACTTCCACGCAGATTCCCACCATCACCCATACCAAAAGTTTGGTGTTCTAAACACTCTGGCTATAAGAGATTTTAGAATCTTTGATTCCACGAGCCAAAAGCTCAAGACCAACCTCAATGTGGGAAGGTATTTCTACATTATATTCAAGGGTTGACAGACAAGATTCCAAGAATCCTGAGAAAGAAAGACATAATCACTCAGTTCTCGGCACCCGGAACAATTAGACAAAGTATGAGGTGTGTCAAAGATAATATTGATAGACATCAACTTAAAGGACTTTATAAAATAGATTGTTCATGTGGGAAAAGTTACATTGGTAAAACAGGTTGTTCCTTGCAAACTAGACTTAAAGAACATGTAGCGGATATTAGGAATGATAAGTCTCGTACTTCGGCCCTGGCAGAGTATTCTTCTAAAACCAAGCACCATCTCTGTGTGGAAAACGCCTCAATTGTCGCAAGAGAAGAACACCATCATAGGCGAAAGATAGAGAGACTCTTGAGATTATGAAACACCCACATAATCTCAATAGGGACAATGGCATTGAGATCAACAGTAACTGGTTTCCCTTAATCAGAGAGATTAAGACCTCCAATACATCCTAGGTTTAACTCTCAATAGGTAACTATCTCCCTTCCCTTTCCTCTTAGGTAATTTTAGCAAAATCTAGTTTTATTATTAATGTTACTTCTAATAAAGACATTAATAATTAATATTTAAATTTAGTAATTATTAATCTATTAATTATTAATATAATAACTAGTAGAATTTATTAATTAAGTAGTGGAAATTTATAATATTTACTACTACTATTAATTATTAATTATGACTATTAAATGTCAATATTATTACTAATTCATATCAAAATTAACTTACTTTATTTATTTATTTATAAATAACTATTTATAAAAATTATTAAATATTTTTATTATTTATAATATTTCTACTAATTATTAATTATTGTCATTATAAATTATTACTATTATTATTAAAATTATCACTTATTATTATTAAAAAAAATAAAATTAATTTTTTTATAAACTATTAGTATTATTATTAATTTATAAAATTAAGAATAAATCCAATTAACCCTTAAAATAATCTCATTAATATTCAATTTAATAAAAACTTATTATAATAATAATAATAATTATTATTATAACATATAAATTGATTAATATTATTATTATTTATTATTTATAATAACTAAAGATTAATAATAAGTTAGTAGTGAATATTTATAACCATTATAATATTATTATTATTATTTTATTATAAATTATTAATTATTATGAGAAATTATTATTACAAAATATTTTAAAATATTTATATTAAAATTAATTATTATGAGAAAATATTACAAAGAAATTTCAGCATTACTATTTATTATTATTGTTAATTTGCCGTTGGAGTCTCTGCTCAGACTATTTAACTTGCTAGACTGGATCTGTTTCTTCAACTTGTCTTGACGATGAACCACATTGGTTGGTTAAAAACGCGTCGACAAATGTCTTTCTATATGTGATTTACGCCAGAATTCTTCTTATAATAAAAAACCTAATTTAATTAAAAACTTAAATATTTGGATAATATTAATTATTAAGCAGCGGACTTTCATTCTTCCTTAAATTATAACAGCTCACCTCATAACTATTTAAATCTCAATTTAGCTCTTCTACTATCAACATTC
>APFE031345915.1:5318-113661 GCA_000404065.3 Pinus taeda | reverse complement strand
GTTATAATTTAGTTATTTTTTATGAATTTTAAAATTTTGGCAATATGAGTTGTATCATGAAGTAAGCTTTTTGAGATATATCATGGTTAATATCCATTTAATTTAAATACTTGTGCTAGTCTAACATATGTAATAAATGATACAGTTTTTGTTTAAAAAAATGAGATACATATTTCTAAAAACATCATAATGTAAGTGGTTTTTATTTTAATTCATAACTCCTCTACTAAAAATATCTCATTATTTGCAATACTATTTTGGAAAACTTCTTAAGTTAAATATATTTGAATTGATTTTACATACACAATAACAAATTGTTTGTGCATTTATTCAAGATAAAAAAGAAAAAAGAACCTTCAAGTCCTTTCTTACTAATTTTTCTATATAAAAATTCAAATATAACTACAATCAAATTCAAAGCCCAATTATAATAAAAAAGAACCACCATTAATTTGTGTGAAGATTATATTATTATCTTAAATCCCTATTATTATTACATTTGTTTTTCTACATATGTTTTTATTAGAAAGTCACTACAAGATTTGTTTAGGAGATTTCTATTTCTTTACCCACTATATTTGCTATATGTTATAACAAAAAAATCATTTTTATAAATAAAAAATAACAAAGCATAACCTTATATCTATTTTTCTCATTCTTATTTTTCTTAATCTAATATTTTAATTTATTTGTGAATATTAATTTTTCTATATAAGAATTCAAATATAATTACAATCAAATTCAAAGCCCAATTATAATAAAAAAGAACCACCATTAATTTGTGTGAAGATTATATTATTATCTTAAATCCCTATTATTATTACATTTGTTTTTCTTCATATGTATTCAAATATAATTACAATCAAATTCAAAGCCCAATTATAATAAAAAAGAACCACCATTAATTTGTGTGAAGATTATATTATTATCTTAAATCCCTATTATTATTACATTTGTTTTTCTACATATGTTTTTATTAGAAAGTCACTACAAGATTTGTTTAGGAGATTTCTATTTCTTTACCCACTATATTTGCTATATGTTATAACAAAAAAATCATTTTTATAAATAAAAAATAACAAAGCATAACCTTATATCTATTTTTCTCATTCTTATTTTTCTTAATCTAATATTTTAATTTATTTGTGAATATGTTTAATATATCACTATTTCCCTTATTTCAATAAATTGATAAAAGACATTTTTCTTCTAATTTAATCATTTCTGATAATTTTTTTAAATAATTTAGAAAGTGGAGATTATATCAAAATTGAAAAATAAGATATTTATAACTAATAATAATAATTTTAAATAATGTTATAATTTAGTTAATTTTTATGATTTTTTAAAGGAAATGTGAGTTGTAACATGAAGTAAGCTTTTTGAGATATATCGTGGTTAATATCCATTTAATTTATATGATTGTGCTAGTCTAATATATGTAATAAATTGACACAATGTTTTTGTTTCAAAAAATGATATACATGTTTCTAAGAATATTATAATGTAAATGGTTTGCATTTTAATTCATAACTCCTCCACTAAAAACATCTCCTTAAGTATAAACAAAACAATCATACAAAATCATTAATTGCAATATTGTGTTAGAAAACTCTCTAAATTAAATATCTTTAAATTTATTTTACATACACATATCTTTAAATTTATTTTACATACACATTAGCAAATTGTTTATACATTTATTCAAGATAAAAAAGAGACCTTCATATCCCTAATTACTAGTTTTTTTACTAGTTTTTTTATATAAGAATTCCAATATAACTACAATCAAATTCAAAGCTCAATTATGGTAAGAAAGAACTACCATTAATGTATATGAAGATTATACCATTATCTTAAATCCCCATTATCATTACATTTGTTTTTCTACATATATTTTTATTAAAAAATAACTACAAGATTTGTTCAGGGATCTCTATTTCTTTACACACTATATTTTCCATATGTTATAAAAAAAAACATCTTCATAAATAAAAAAATAACAAAGCATAACCTTGTATGTAATTTTTCTTGTTATATGTTTTTTTATCTAGTATTTAATTGAGCTATGAATATGTTAAATAATATTGATAGAGGGATATTTTTCTTCTTCTTTTTTTTTTTTTTTTTTTTTTTTTTTTTTTTTTTTTTTTTTTTTTTTTTTTTTTTTCCGCTGAAAAAATCCTCAAAATTTTTATTGAGTATCACAAAAAAGACGGGGAAACCCGTGCATTACAGCCACACTGAGGGCACCAGAAGAAGAAATCAGCTCAACATGAACTGGAGCTATTCTGCATCTATCTGTAAGGACAAAAAAACAAAATATTTCCACCTCCCTGATGGAGGTAATAATAAAAAACTGTTCTGATTCCAACTGACAAAAACAGCTGTTCGGCCTCCCTGAAAGAGGTAAATACGCCACGCAGGGCTAAAACAGCAGAAAATCTAGGCTGGGGTCTCCTTCGATGAAGGAAAACAACCCCATATGAACACTGAAAAACCATAATAAACAAAGTTTTGCAGGTTGAAACAGTAAGTCCGACATCTGGTACAGGAATGAAATATAACAACAGTTTTATACAGTGAAAGCAAATATATACATGATAATAATGCCGCTGACAAAATTGACAAAAATGGAGATGGAACCCGAAAATCAAAGATGCTGAACGTATGGGGGCATATCAGATCTATAAATCTGCCCCTGCATGTTTTCTTCTATACTCCAGCAGCCCAAATTCTGTTGAAGACCAGCCTTAGATAACTGGTCTGCCTCCTCGTTCTGGTCCCTATAAATATGATAAAGCAAAAACCTGTTAAAGAAAGATTTTAGGATCATGATTTCCTCAACAATGTTCTTCAGAATCTGGTTTTGACAAGTAGCTTTTCCGTTAATCCAGTTGATAACATTTAATGAGTCCCCGAAGATCTGAATAGTATTTATATTTCTGTGTTGAAGCCAGCAAAGTAGAAAGCGTAAAGCCGATAGCTCTGCAAAGTTGTTTGTGCCGGAACCCAACCCAACAGAGGCTTTTAAAGTGTGATCCGGATTGATGTAAATACAAATGCCTGCACCTGCCTTATTATTTTGTGAAGCCTCGTCGAAGTATCCAATAGGAATCCCCTCCTGAATTATGATAGGATTTTGATTTGGTTTGGGAGCAAAGTCCTCAGGAGGAGGCAAAGTATTATAAATTGCAGTAACATTTATGGCCGTGGTTGTTGGGGGAGTGTCTTTGTCATGAAAAAGACTTTTGTTTCTGGACAGCCAGACACCCCAAACAAAAATAAGAGGCAAATTCCTCATGTTCCCTTCTGGAAAAGAATGCCACCATTTCGACCATGAGTTCTCCATTGAATCGGCCCCCCAATGTGCATTGATTTTGAGAAGACGCATGGTCTCCAGCCAGATCTTCTTGGTGAAAGGACAGGAAATGAAGAGATGGAAAATTGTTTCTTCAGATAATTTACATAGTGGACATCTTCCTGGGCCAACCATGAATCTAGCTTGTAGTGTATCCCAAGTGGGGACCTTCCTTTTCAGAATACACCAAAAAAAGAGCCTCCCCTTAGCAGGACATTTAAGTTTCCAAATATCTTTTGCCCACCAGTCCGGACGATCCCAACCTTTCTTGCTCATGAGGAAATTGTATCCCTCCTTTGGAGAGTATGCCCCAGATTTGCTATGACCCCACAACAAGATATCTGGTTCATCTTTTATCCTGACATTTGATCTTTGGAGTTCTTTAATGAAACTCTCCCATTCAATTTGCCATCTGACATTTAATCCTAGATCCCCCACAGTCTTCCAGGCCTGGCCCCAGATGGTAGACTGCCCAACTCTTTCCACCTGGTTTAAGGTCTGGATACCTTTTGAGTCGAGGTGTCTAAGAAATCCCGGGGATAAAGCAAAAGCTTCATTGCATCCAACCCAAGGATCTCTTCCAATTCTGATCTGTCTACCATCTCCTACTTTCCAGGCCAGCCCTTGTTCAATAACTGAGAAAGCCTCCACCGTTGCCTTCCAGATAGTAGAAGAGAATTGTCCTTTCTTGTTTTGGCTACGAATCCAATCATCTATTGGAAGTGGGTCAATGTACTTCCTTTTGACCACTTTAGTCCACAGGTTTTCCATAGAAATGAGGCGCCATCCAGATTTTGCAGCTAGAGAAATGTTGAAATCTGGGGATCTTTTTAATCCCCATCCACCCCATTCTTTTGGTCTGGCCACTTTATCCCAAGCTACCCATGGCAGCCCGGAGGATTCCTTTGAACCCGCCCACAGAAATCTACAGCAAATTCTACGAATTTTCTCCATCACACCTTTTGGAATCCAAGTCAGTGCCGCCCAGTAAACTGGGATAGCAGACAAGACAGATTTTATCAAGGTCAATCTGCCAGCTCTTGACAACCATCTGAAACTCCAATGGGAAATTCTAGATTCAATCTTAGCAATTAGCCAGTTCCAATCTGCTTTCCTGTACACAGTAGGTTTGAGCCAAAAACCCAAGTATTTGAAAGGGACCTCCAGAGGTTGGGAGGGGAAAGGAAATAAATTTAACAATCTATCTCTTTCTCTTCTATCAAAATCTGAGAGACAGACTTGGGATTTTCCAGTGTTTATTTGCATGCCTATGGCTTTTATGAAAAGGTCAAAGATACATTTGAATTCCTTTAATTCATTTTGACTACCATTAGTAAAAATCAGTATATCATCGACAAAAAGCAGATGAGTGATATATAGATTAATAGCTACCTCAATACCTTTGACCTTACCCTCATTTCTAGCTTTGTGGATCAAACGACTCAGTCCTTCCGCCACCAGTAGGAATAAAAGTGGAGATAAAGGGCACCCTTGTCTGAGGCCTCTCTGACCTTCAAAAAAGGAAGAGGCAGCTCCATTGACCAAAACAACAAAACTGACATTTGTTATGCATCCCATGATCCAACTGACAAAAGGATAGCTGAAACCAATGTGGGTTAACAACATCCTTAGGTAGAGCCAATTAATCCGATCATAAGCTTTAGAAAGGTCAATTTTAAGGACAACACCCTTCAATTTCTTCACTTTTATACTATGAGTCACCTCTTGTGCGACCCCAATGGCTTCATGTATCTGTCTTCCATTTAGAAATCCAAATTGTTCCATTGAAATACATTTGGATAAGATCGGACCAATTCTGAGGGCAATGACCTTAGAAATGATCTTATAGATGCAGTTACACAAAGAAATAGGTCTAAATTCTTCAAAACTCTCCGGATCATCCTTCTTTGGGATAAGTGCAATAAAGGTTGAATTAAATGGACTATATATTACCCCTTTCTGTTTTGATTCTTCAACAACTTCTGTTATCTCTGCTCCAATTTTTTCAAAGAAATGGAGGAAAAGTTCTACAGTCCAGCCATCAGGGCCAGGACTTTTGTCCTTGCCCATAAGCTTCATGGCCGCTTCAACCTCCTCCTTAGAGACCGGAAATAAGAGATCTTCTGCTTCTTCTTCCTCGACAAATCTGGGAAAACTTTGCACAGTTATGAAGACTTCAGTAATAGATGCCTCTCTCTGCTCTGAGAAAATGTTTTGAAAATGTCTTTTACCCAGGTCAGAGAGCTCATGAAAAGTGCGGACATCTCTCCCTTCTTCATCTTTTAGTCTCCAAATTGTGTTTGCAGATTTCCTGCCTTTAGCAAAATTATGAAAGAAACTAGTGTTTTCGTCCCCGGCTTTAAGCCAAATGGCCCTGCTTTTGATCCTCCATTCTTCTTCCTTTTCCAACAGGATTTTGTTTTGCTGTTTCTCCAAAAAGAGAATTCTGTCCTTTGTGACTTGTAAGGAATATCCATCTGTCTCCATATTTTCCAAGTGTTTCAGTTCCTCTCTAATTTTGGACAAATCCTCAGATTGTTTTAACTTTTTATCCTTTGCCCAGGAGATAGTAGCTTTCTTGAGCCTTTTCAAATTCTCCATAAACAGAAAGCTTTTGTCCAATCCGATATTTTGATCCTGATGAATCCAGGTATCGTTGAACAGTTTGCAGAAAGAGGAATCTTGAAGCCAAGCTGGGTTAAACTTGAAAGGGGCAGGGGGTTTTGGAGGAGGATTGGTCAATTCCAAGAAAATCGGAAAATGGTCCGAATTCCCAGTCTCCTCGACCCACTGTCTGATCATAGGAATCTTAAGGAGGAGAGGTTCCGAGACCAGAAAACGGTCTAGTCTTTTTGCAATCCGGTCACCCCCCACTCTTCTATTCCTCCAGGTAGGCTTTAGTTTAACCGGAGCAGGGTCGCAAAAGTTTTTCTCTGAAAGAAGATTGTGAAAAAAATCAGCAGAGGGGTCTTCCCTTGCAGAAGGACCCCAAGCTTCATTCCTCCCAAGAGAGAAATTTAGATCACCTCCCAGGATCATCATCGGGGTGTTCATCACCGATTTTGACATTAAATTTTCCCAGAAAGGGACCCTGTTTTGACAAGGCCCGTAGATATTTACGAAGGTTATGGGGAAAGGAAAATCCGGGGATAAAACCTCCATTCCCATAGCATTTTTCAAACCCCAATGATTGAGGATCTTTACCCGGCGCTCTTTGATACCAATAGCAAGACCCCCCGAGTGTCCAGAGGCATCCAACACAGTGAAGACCCAGCCCGGAAGGAGAGAATTTAGCATGGTTTCGATCTCAGGGGCCTTCCCCAAGGTTTCTTGAAGAAAGATAACATCAAAATTTGAGTTTGTGACCCAATCTTTCAAGGCCAGTTTTTTAGGTTTGCTGGCCAAACCCCTACAATTCCAGGATGTCAAAATCATTTTTTAACTTCTTCAAAGGGCTGGGCTGCTCTAAGGACCCCCTGAATGGAAAATTGTTTGCCATCTGCAACATCCAGTTTTGCTTTCATTTTCGCCTTGGACATGTGTGATTTCCGACCTCTCTTATTTTTTTTGTTTTTCTGTGGGTGTATCATACCCAGCCCACCAGTGGAAACATGATCATCCAACTTTCCGCCCAAGGACCTCAAATTGTAGGGGCATTGGGAACGAGGAGCAGGAGATTGAAGAGAAGGCCAAGTTTTGTCACAACTTAAATCCAAAGACGGAAAGGAGCTGGCTAAAATTTCAATATTATCAAATTTTTGATTTGTATCTTTATCAAGAAACATATCCTGTTCGTTTTGATATTCGGGCTCAGAAATGTTATTTACAGAAATATGTTCATGTAAAGAAATAGGCATAGGATCTATTTGCATACCCGCAACCTCGCCAGCAGAAATATGTTGTGAATCCGTGACCTGATCGACGGTTGCTTCAGCGTCCCCAAATTCCTTTGTTTTGTCCTTCTCTGAAAGCCGCGGACTTTTCTCCTTTTCATTCGCATCCCTCTGAAATTGAAATTCTTCCTCCTCGATAGGCTGCGCGCGATCCTCTGTTTCCATATCCTTTTGATCGGGGGTATCCGACATATTTTGCCTTGACTGCTCCTGAGGGATTTCCGATCCATTCCCACGATGAATACTTCTAAAATGTCTCCTTCTTCTCGTCTGTGGGCAAGCTTTAGCCATATGCCCATAATCATGGCAGCGGTGACATCTAAAAGGTAAGTATTCATAATCAAGGATCTGTTCATAAGCATAGTCCTGAAACAAGAGATTGATTTTCTTAGCCAAACGACCACTCAGGTTTAGCATGACCAGTATACGGGCTATAGCCCTGTTTTTTGTCTTTAAGAAAGACATGTCTGCCTCCAAAAAACCCCCCAATCTGTCACCAATAGTCCTGAATACCTCCTCTGTCCAGAGGAAAGATGGTAAACCCGGCGCTCGGACCCATACCGGGAAGACGTCGGTTTTCTCCTTGATGGCATCAAACAGAGGAGACCATCTTTTGAGCAACAGGGGAATGTTTCCTATATGCCAAATTCGCTGAAGAACCCATTCTGCCGATCCTTTATCTTCGAACCTAAATTGAAACCAGCCCTTTGCCAGCACAAGGGCTTCAAATTTGATAGGGCTTTCATTTTTGAAAGATTGTGCACCCCATTCTTGCAAAAAATCAGAGGTGAATTTCTTACCTCGAGCTCTGCCAACCAAAGTGCATTCAGCCACAGTTATGGCTTCCACCATTGAGACCTCCATTCCAAGCACCAAGTTGTCGACGACCTCCAAGGCACCAATAGGTCTTTGAGGTTTCCGTTTTGCCCCCTTTATGCCGGCCCTATCCGCCTGTGCTCTTGTCTCATCCCGAAAATCTGTAATGCCCGAAATTAAACGAGATGGAAATCCCTGTGAGTCCGTCTCCTGTGAAAGCTGGATTGGCACCACAGTCCCCAAGACCCCCTTGTCTGAATGGGTAGTATTGTCCTCCGCAGAAATTATTGTTTTTTTCGCCCCCGCAAAAGTCTCCCCACAAACGATTTCAGGGGACCCCTTAGGGTTTTGACCTTTACCCGGTAGAGAAACCCTCGAAGCTGTGGGAACCCCGGCTGTTGCCCTATCCAGATTTGTTCCTGCCGATAAGCTTTGCATAAAAATGTCTTCAGGAACCTTTGAGTTTGTAGACCCTTCAAAAGGCTTTGGGTCCGACGGCAGGCCTAGACCATTGTCTCCAGTGGTAACCGCTGCATTTGCTGGTAACAGGTTGCTCAAAGAGCCAGAGTGCGGCGACCAGTAACCCGGCTTCTTGCTAAATGTCAGAGGAATGGGTGGGTCTTGGTTTGAGACTACCTCCAAACCCGGATTGCCAAAATCCCCAAAATAGTGTTCCACATTTTGCTTAGTAATATCCTTACCCCACATCGATAATAAGTCTTCCACCTCGGGGTCCAAAGCCAGGATTTCCGCGGGGTTTACCATGGTTACTACAACCCAGGAGAGTGTCTGGCAGAGAGGTCTGAGCGGGTAAGGTCGCGGCAGTTTCCGGTAAACCACGGGGAAGAAACCAGCAGTAAACGAAAGCCCTGTGAAGAAACCCTCCTAAATTCGCTCTTCAATAATAACGACAGGTGAAAAAAGACAAACCTTTTAAAAAAATCGAACCGCCAGCCACGGAAAAAACGTGTTGAGTTTCCCACAGCCGTGAAATCCTGAGCCGCGCAGTTATCCAAAGCCTATGTGCAGAAGCTCCCTGATCAAAGTTTGTGAAAACCTAACCCTAAACCGCAGCATCGCCATTTTCGCCGGAGCTTCACCTTTTTCTTTTTTAATTTAATCATCTATGATAATATTTTTATATAATTAGAAAGTTGAAGACTATAGTAAAATTGACAAAATAAAGATAATTTTTTTTTTTCCTCATGATTTTGTAACTTGTTAATACCATGTATAATACTCCACACTTAAAGGATAAGTGATATAAGTTGTTGGAAACAATGTTAATAATAAGAGGGGTTGAAATAATATTAAGGATAATTTTAACTTTTATGCAAATTTATTTTTCATTCAAACTTGACATCCATTAATTGAGAGCAACCTTTAATAAACCATAACAACAACCATATAAATCAACTCAATCATACACATCATGAACAGTAAACACATGAGATGCAGAATTTTTATGTGGAAAACCTTTTGGGAAAAAGCCACCAAAGCTTGTTGTTGTTATTGATGTAAAATAAGAACACCTACTCTATTACATCAATCTGTTTGTGAGCCACCACTCACAGGAAGCACCAACTCCCTTTGATTGTTTTCTAGCACCCACTAGCAGGAAGCACCAACTCCCTCCTTTTGTAGACACATGTCCAGCTTAATAGAAGCACTATGTGAAGCACCAACTTCACGGATTTGTTGCAAGAACCAACTTCCAGCTCCTTGTATTTATGAAGGTACCAATTTGTAGGAGGCACCAACCCCTAAGCATTCTCAATCACCCACTAGAGATGGAAGCACCAACTTCTTGTATGCAAGCTCCAACCCACACTCAAATAAGAACTAAAGTTCACTGTATTTGGCAGCCATTCTGCATGATATCAGATCTCTCATTATTCTATCCTCTACTCTTCAACAACAACCCACTGTCCCCATTCCTCTGCACTCAACATAGTCCACACCACAACATCATACTGCTCTCGACCTCCTTCTTCCGCTTTGGTACTTTTAGCCTTTAGCACAACAATACTAAATCTCTTAGGGTCTTTCCTCTACATAGGAAATCTCCAGCCTTTCTCTGCAAAGCATGCTCACTTAGCCTCACACAGTAGTGCACATATTCACACAAACCTCTCCTCTTAGCTCACTCAAAAATGCTGCATTTTCCCCATTTAATCTTCTAACATCATTGGTTTTGTTCCTCTGCTACACACTGGTCGATGCTACCTTTGTCGCCCGCCATCCACACTACTCGAGGGTGTACTCCTCCATGGGCTTCTCCATCATGCTAATGCGTTTGACTAGGCCACTACTGCCTCATTAACCACTGAGAATGGGCATATGAGCATTTCTCTATACTGAAAATTAATTCTCAGTCTACCTGCACACTCCGATAAGGCTCTCCATGCTCACTTATGGCTCACAGAGCTTGACTGTACTTTAGAATGGCTCTTCTGCTCTTCATTTAATTCACTAAGTAATGCATAGGAAGATTAGGGACATATTTCTTTCAACTCAAGGTAGGCTTGATGCTCTTCCCTACAAATCATAGTCCTCGTTGACCTGACCCGACGATCTCTGCCTCTATCTCCTTCCTTCGATAGTCACTATTGACTCCACCAACCAACTCCTCTGCTCACAATTACTCTTCAATTGTCGACCCATTCATCCTTTATTAGCTCTTTGTTGCAGTATCAACTCCTTTCCAATTGTAACTTTTATTAAAGAGATGTTACAAAAACGCAATATTCCGAAGTGCCTTTAGCCCCTCTTATGCTTAGCCCTTATCGTTTTTCATACCATAGGACCGCTGCCTGTGACCTCGACTATAAAAATTAGGTGCTAAGTCTTTTAGAGTCTTGTTGGGGGCCTATCTTCATGTTATTTCTCAGTGCCCTTGGTTCTTTTGTGATCCAAGAATCTTTTTCTTATAGTTGTATTAAAGAATCACATGTAGAAATTGCAGCTTAACCATAGAAATCTAATGTGCACATGAGAGAAGAAGAAGAAACACATAAAGCATGAAAAGAAGACAAGGCGCTTGATAGCGAAGTTCATCCAACATGGACTACATGTCTGGGCCCTGCTCAATCAATGGGGAGGCCTTCATTCATTAAATGGCATGAAAAAGAAGAATACAATCATCAGTTACAAAAAAGGAGTCTTATAACTCCATTATGGAAAATGGCCAAAAAATGCAGAACTCAGATGGAGAAATGGATAGTGCCATCACATTCGTGACATCGAGAAGGGACGAAACCATATAAAATTTATCAAGTTTTGACAAAATGAAATTTCGCCCCTCCTGCAAGCTCTTGCCTCGAACTGCATGTAAATTCCTCTCCCTCTTGCACTTTTCTTCGTTCATCATGCTTTATAACATTTTTTAGTTACAAGGACCCTTAAAGTGGGGAATTGGTTTGTTTAGAATAGAAGTTGTTCTACGAAATCCCCGAAAATATCCCTTTTCCATTCAACAAACAATACATGGAAACACAAGAAAATCTGACCAAAAAGCTTAAAAGCCAGAACTCAATTTTTATCAAATCCACCCTATTCTCTTTTTGGATCCGCGCTTTATCATAAGTCGCAACCATCGATCGCCAATCACTGATAGCATCAATCATTGATATCGCCGATTAAATGTGGACCGTTGATTTTCTCCTTGATCAGACGGTCGAGATTGCATCACATATCTCTATCGTATTATCACATCGGCATATCGCATATGTAATAGCTTGGGGGTCTTCCCTTTGGTTATGCCGATCGCCGATTGGCCGATTGTTCCAATCGCTAATATCACAATTGCAAGTCGGCTTTGTTCGGGTCCCGATATTGTGTGCTTGCCTTCCTCCGACCTGATATATCGAAGATCTCTAATTAGGGGTTCTAAAGGCATTTGTGTTAAGTTCACCCTTTGCACTTCTTCCTATGCGATTTCTTTAAGGAACACATATAAATCCTTTTATGCCATTTTTAGAAGAAATGACTCCCTTTTCAAAGGATAAAGGCAATCTTCTTTCTGCGATAACTTCATCATTCGAAGTCCATTTTAGTCCATTCAAGTTGCAGTAGATTCAGAACGAAAAGATCTACCCAATGGGACTATTTCCAGGAGTATCCTTGGACTTTCATTTTCCTCTATTTCGTGTAGGTCAACCTAGAACTTTGATTGCTTCTATCTCCTTCATTTAGACTCGGATTGGAGCGCCGTTCACACCATTGGAATCAGGGTGATGAGCACTTCGATCTGATGTCAAGATAATTTCCTTTCTACCCTTTGAATTTTGAGCTTTTCCCATGCCACTATGTCTGAAGATCCACCTAGATCAATCCTCCCCATTGAGGAGCTTTTGGACTGCCAAAAGCTTTATTAGTCAATTTGCAAGTGAGGGAATTGTTCCCTCACTCTTTCCTTCTCCAGCCATTTTGCCTTGCTAGGGTGCATCCCCTTGAAACCAACTTGAAGGTATTCCACACCTCCTTGTCGTGAAGTCCTGGTTCTTCTATCAAGGATGATGTCTTCAGGTAACTCATCGAGATACTCTGGTGCAAAATCATCAACTGTAGGAACTGTGCCCACCTCCTTAGTGTCCATAATCAATGGTGGCTCATACAGCTTAAAGGTCTCCACATTCACTATAGAGTACATCTGCATATATATTGGCAAATCGAGACGAAAGGCATTGTTTCCAATATTCTCCAAAATGGTGAATGGACCATACCAGATTGGTTGTAACTTCTTCCCTTCTCCCTTCATCCCATCCTTGCTGATATGGAACCACACTTTGTCACCCACTTGAAATTGATGGTCGGCTCGGTGTTTGCCATGTTGAGCCTTGTAATGAGCTTGACTTTTCTCCAACTACTCTTGTACTACTTGGTGAGTCAGCTGGATTTGCTAAATGAATTGTTGTGCTTTGTCCCCGTCATTACGTCTATTGGAGTCATCTTCCCTTCCAAAGACCATATCAAAAGGGTCCTTTGGCAAGTAACTAAAACATGTCTCAAATGGTGAACGTTGCGTAGATGAGTGCACTGCTCGGTTGTAGGAATGCTGCACATATGGGAGATGCTCATCCCACAACTTAGGATGTTTCCCACAATAGCCTCGTAACAAGTGCACCATGGTGCTGTTGACAACCTCTGTCTGTTTGTTAGTTTGTGGATGGAATGCCGTGCTTCTTTTCAACTTGGTGTCCATCATCTTCCACAAGCTAGTCCAAAACTCTCCGAGAAAGCGAGAGTCCTGATCTAACACAATCAATGTGGGCAGCCCAAAATGGACCCAAACATGCTAAAAGAAAAGATAAGCAGTCTGCTCTGCAGTGATCTACTTTTTACAAGGCATTAAAATACACATCTTACTAAAATGGTCAGTGATGACATACAAATAGTCGTGACTTTTTCTAGACAAAGGCAAACCTCCTACAAAGTCCATTGGCACACTTTCCCATGGATGACTCGGAATAGGAAGTGGTGTGTAGAGCCTGAGTTTTCTATTAGAGGGCTTTGAAACATTTTACATCACACAACCCTTTACATAGCGAGTCAAAATGTTTTTTATATGAGGCCAAAAACAAAATATTTGTACATGAGATAAAGTATTTTCGACACCAAAGTGACCAGACACAAGAGAGGTGTGGGCCTCTCGAATTACATGTACTCATTCCCTTATGGGAATGCACAATTTGCCAAGGTGATATAATAGTTTCCCCTGCAAGTGATAGTTGTCCACCTATGAACCATTGGTTGGTTTTGCATAAATCTCCTTAAAGTCATCATTGTTAGCATATTATTCAGCATAACTCTCAAAAGACAACGAAGCATTATGCAAAATAACAGAAGTAGAAATAGGAGGGTGAGATAGCATATCGACCACTTTGTTGCTAGTGCCCTTCTTATACTTTATTACCAGATGAAACTGTTGAAGAAAACCCGTCCACCTGAAATGATGAGATTGTTGCAACTTGGTTTGTGACTGAAGGTACTGCAAGGGCTGATGATCTGTATTGATGATTGTCTCCTTGCCGATCAGGTAATGTTTCCACTTTTTCACACTTTGAACCAAGGCATAAAGCTCCTTATCATAAGTGGGATAGTTTATCACAGCCTGAGAGAAATTCTTGGAATGGTAACATACCACTTCTTTTGCTGCATCAGTACAACTCCCATGGCATATCCGTAGGCATCTACTTTGATCTCGAATGGCTGTTGGAGATCTGGTAAGGCTAAGACTAGTGTGGTGCTGATCTTTTCCTTCAATGTTTCGAAGGAATTCTGTGTTTCCCTCCCCATTGAAAGATCTATTTCACACTTGTCAATGTGTGCAGAGGTGCTGCAATAACAGAGAAATTGGCAATAAATCTCCTCCAATACTGGACTTCACCTAAAAAGCTATGGACCTCGGTTACACTAGTAGGCTTAGGCCAATTTACAATTGCTTCAACTTTAGAAGGATCAATTTTTAACTAACCATGACCAACAATATGACCTAGGTAAACCAAAGAGGTTTTCCCAAACTCACACTTGGACAAATTTACATAGAGTTTTTCTTTTTTCAATACATCAAACACTTTCTTCACATGACATACATGTTCATTCCAACTTTTACTAAAGACAAGAATATCATCTAGATATACAAGAACAAGTTCATCAATGAAAGGCCTAAAGAGATCATTCATGACCCTCATGAAAGTGGTTGGAACATTGCAAAGTCCGAATGGCATCACCATACATTCGAACAACCCCTATTTGGTCTTGAAGGCGTTTTCCACACATCTTGCTCTGCAATTTGGACCTAGTGATAACCACTACGCAAATCCAATTTGGTGAAATAGATAACATTCTTTAACTGATCTAATAAGTCATCAATGCATGGAAGAGGGTAATGATTTTTCACCGTGATTTTGTTTAGTGCTCGGTAATCCATGCACATCCTCCATGTGCCATCTTTCTTTGGTACTAAGACAATTTGTGAGCCACATGGAGAAGTGCTTAGCCTGATGACCCCTTGAACAACAATTATTGCACCTGCTTTTTGATTTCCTCCATCTCAATGGTCAACATCCTGTACATGCCAATATTTGGTAAAGGAGCATCATGTTGCAAATGGATCTCATGTTGGATTTCT
Organism: Pinus taeda; assembly: GCA_000404065.3. Taxonomy (NCBI): domain Eukaryota; kingdom Viridiplantae; phylum Streptophyta; class Pinopsida; order Pinales; family Pinaceae; genus Pinus; species Pinus taeda. The sequence goes on along the minus strand of APFE031345915.1, from coordinate 98,459 downwards.
CTCTTCAGAGGTAATTCCTTCGGTTCCTGAAACATCTCATCATAGTTAGAAATTAATTCACATAATTCCTTTTTTATGTTCCTGATCACAACCTTGGAAAGTGTTGGCTAATTCTGTCTCTTTTCCCCTTACAACCATAAGCATGCAACCCTTACTAGAATTCACCAACCTTTTCATTTGTCCTGCACTTACAAGGCTGGAATTGATTTTAGTTTGATGAGCCCTTACAATATATTCTACCCCATCTCTTGTGATTTGGTATTTGTTTTCATGATGGAAGAAGATTGCCTTTCTATCATATAAATATGGACTCCCTAACACCATGCCATAGATATCCAATGGTATCACTTCAAGTTCTACCTCATCCACTAACTTAGAAGCAATCACAAATTTAATCTTACATTGCTTAGTTACATTTAGTTTTGCTTTATCATGTATCCATCCCAGTGGGTAAGGTTTTGGGTGTGGTGTAGTTTCCAAGCCTAGCTTCTTTACCAAGGACTCTGAAATTAAGTTTGCTTGGGATCCGGTATCAAATAGATTTTTCACTTTTGTATGATTTATGATAACTCTAATATGAAATAGTTCAATTCTCTTTTGTTCATTAGGAAGAGACTCATCTATTGAACTAGTGACTCCATGTGATTTAGAATTAACATGAGGTGTAAGAGTACCTTTTGTTCCTGCTGCTGTGATTAATGCTTCATCTCCCGAATCAGATCCAAGGTCTTGCTGCACAGTTGCCACTGTCTTCTGCTTGCCTTTTCCTCCATACTTCTTTGGTCTCTTTTCTGGGTATTGTTTCTAACAATGATTGTCGTCATGACCTTCCTTTTTTCAGTGAGTGCAATAAGGCCTTTATCCTTCTTCTTTCTTGGTTGATGCTACCTTCTTCTCTTTTCCTTTCCATTTGGCTTTGGGTTTTCCATTGGGAGGCTTGAAAGGTGGTTTCTTGGAATGATCATCTATTCATTTTTTCCCTTGTTCTCCAGATGAATTGCCTTCACACTAGTGGAGTCAATAGCAGTTGGTTCAAACAATAATAGTGAATGCCTAGTGTAACTATGTAATGATCCAATATACTTGGTTACTACTTCAAGTGAATCAAGTGCAATACCCAATTTAAGTGCTTGGTTTCTAAACTCCTCTGTAAAACTTTGAACATCCTAACCTTTGCCATGCCTTAAATACTGCCAATTCATTAATGCTTTTTGCTTGTAACCCAAGGGATAAAATTGTTCCTTTAACGCATAAATGAAATTAGGCCATGAGGAAAAAAGGTTAACCACATTCTTACTGCTTTGCAATTTTCTCTCCCACCAGACCAGAGTGGTGCTTCTCAGCTGAAGAGAGGCTAGCTAAATCTTTGCCTCATCCTCATCAATCTGCTAAATCTTGCAGTAGATCTCAATCTGCCTAATCCAATTACTAAGCTTTTTTGCATTACTCTCACCATTAAACATGGGAAGATCAAATTTGACATCTAATATAAGAAAAGGTTTCTTAGATGCATCCCTTGAATTTCTACAATTATGGTGATGAGAGGAAGAATAACTTTCACTCATGGAAGGAGAAGGAGAGGGTTCTTCTCCACCATTTCCATGCGCTGAACCTTGTTCTTCTGGTTTTCTCTCTTCTGCTTTCTCTAGCCTTGAAATCAACTAACCGACATTATCTTCCATTGAATAGAAGGTTTTGCAGAAATTGCGCTCCTCTTCAAGACGAGCCTCTTCATCTGCCATGTTTCTCCTTTGATGTGCACGCCCCTCTTCGGGATCGAAAGGCTCTAGTTTCCCTTCGCCTCTTCGGAGCCTATTTCTTGTTAGCATGCAAACATGCAATTCACATCTAAAAAGACTTGCTGTGATACCACTTGATCCAAGAATATTTTGCTTATAGATGTATTAAAGAATCACATGTAGAAATTGCAGCGTAACCATAGAAATCTAATGTGCACATTAGAGAAGAAGAAGAAACACATAAAGCATGAAAAGAAGACAAGAAGCTTGATAATGGAGTTTGTCCAACTTGGACTACGTCTCCGAGCCCTGCTCGATCAATGGGGAGGCCTTCATTCATTAAATGACATGAAAAAGAAGAATACAATCATCAGTTACACAAAAGGAGTCTTATAACTCCATTTTTGAAAATGGCCAAAAAATGCAGAACTTAGATGGAGAAACGGATAGCGCCATCACATTCTTGACGTCGAGCAGGGCTAGAACCATATAAAATTTGTCAAGTTTCGAGAAAATGAACTTTCTTCCCTCCTGCAAGCTCCTGCATCGAACTCTGTGTAAATTCCTCTCTCTCTTACACTTTTATTTGTTCATCGTGCTTTATAACATTTTTTTGTTACAAGGACCCTTAAAGAGGGGAATCAGTCTGTTTAGAATAGAAGCTGTTCTACGAAAACCCCAAAAATATCCCTTTTCCGTTCAAACAAACAATACACGGAAACACAAGAAAATACGACGGCAAAGCTTAAAATATTGAACTCAAATTTTATAAAATCTGCCCTATTCTCCTATCGGGTCCACACTTTATTGCAAGTCACAATCATTGATCGCTGATCACCGATATCACCGATTAAATCTGGACTGTTTTTATGCTCCTTGATCGAACGGTCGAGATTGTATCACATATCGCTATTGCATTATCGCATTGGCATATCACATATGTAACATCCCAGGGGTCTTCCCTTTGGTTATGCTGATCGCCGATATCGCAATCGAAAGTCAGCTCTACCCGGGTCCCGATATCGCGTGCTTGTCTTCTTCCGACCCGATATATTGGAGATCGCTGATCGGGGGTTCTAAAGGCCTTTGCGTTAAGTCTGCCCTTTGCACTTCTTCCGATGTGATTTCCTTAAGGAATGAATATAAAGCCTTTTAAGCCATTTTTAGAAGAAATGACTCCTTTTTCAAAGGACAAAGGCAATCTTCTTTTTGCGATAACTTCATCATGCGAAGTCCATTTTAGCCCATTCAAGTTGTAGTAGATTCAGAATGAAAAGATCTACGCAATGGGACTATTTCCAAGAGTATCCTTGGACTTTCATTTTCCTATGTTTCCTGCAAGTCAAACTAGAACTTTGACTACTTCTATCTCCTTTATTCAGACTTGGATTGGAGTGCCATTCGTACCGTTGGAATAAGGGTGATGAACACTTTGATCTAATGTCAAGATAATTGCCTTTCTGCCACTTTGAATTTTGAGCTTTTCCCATGCCACTGTGTTTGAAGATCCACTTGGATCATTTTGGGTCTCCACGACCAAATGCCACTCAACATTGGAGCCCCTTTCATTGTAACTTTTTCAAATGTCATATGCACAAGAATTATGAGGTTTGAATCCTTCGATATGCTCCATAGAAATTAGGTGCTAAGCCTCACTTTAAACCCTTGGTTCTATTGGTTTCCTTGTCCAGGTGACAACACATCAGAGCCCCTTTCATCAGAAGTTTTTCATAAAGAAATTGCATAGAAGCTATGAGAACTCCGACTTCTAATATACCACCTCCAAGATGATGTCATGCTGATGTCATTATTTCCACGTGGAATCTCCTTAGTGGTGACATGTGTCACTTGGATTTGACCCATTAGGCCACCCAAAATGACGAATCTGATTTCCATGTGTCCACCATATTGCCACATCATGCTGAAGTCATCTACCTCATCAGCGTCTTAGGGCCAATCACCTACTACCATGTGTCCTATTGGATGAGAGAGAAAGGGTCCCTCGGTCCTTTGGTTTTTCAATGAATTTCTTTGTAAATATTTCTCCTCGCAACTTTGGCACTTTTAAAAAAACTGCATTCATAAGAACTTACGAGGTTTTGAAAGCCCAAAGTTCCTAACCTCTGAGATTCCAATATGGCCTGCCTTTGATCACCTTTTAACTTTGTTATCATGGCTTAAGTCACCAAACTTTGACTGGGAATAACTGCTAATCCCAAAGGGAATTTATAGACTTCCACATACCATTGGAAATCTCTTTCAGATCACTTTCCAATGGAGAAGGTCTAATGTAGTCTTTGAGCCCATTTTCTTCCTAGAAAATGGTTGTAAACTCTCTGCCATTCTTTCTACCTTGTCTCTTCTTCTTCTTCCTAGAACCTTCTCTTTGGGGGAATTGTGCAAGGTTCCACATACCATTAGAGACATCTTTCAGAGCACTAACCAACTATGCCATCTCCAATAGAATCTGAGCTGATCTCTTGAGGTAAAACCTCCTCCAAAGTCTGGGACTCCCAACAACCATAGTCATCATTTTATGGCTTCTCCAATAATCCTGCTACTATGGTGATTCTCTATCAGAGGTTGCAACAAATATGGGATTCCCCCCTAAGATTGACACATCAAGCACATCAAACTAGCCCAATTTCCATCACAACTAGGCTAGGGAATATAAAATCCAACATCTGCTACTAAAAACATCCATGCTAGGCTATTTGACATCAATTCCAACACTCTTTCCAACAATTAGACAATGGAAACTTCCCAACACATCTCCCAACATGACTGTTGATATCAATGCCAACACACTTGCATCGACTAGCCATCTAAACAATTCCAACTATCCAACAATATCCCCTTTTGGAATTAATGGAAACACTTGCTACCTCATCACTTCTTCACTTTGATGGCCAATCCTCATGCTACTTCCACACTTCTCTTGCATGAGACACTAATGGCTTTCTCTCCTCAGCATGGGCCATCACAACTTCTCCACAACTTCTCCAATAATTCTCTCCCATTTTGACAACAATGGAAAAGGGTTACAAGCTTCCTTTTTCTTCCCCATGCAATCATCGACTGTCAATTCCGAGGGCCTAGTTGCTAATGTGCATTCTACTCCCTAGAATTCTCTTCAAGGGATGATCGCTACTATTTTTCTATAATCTGGACATATGTGATATGTTCACCTTGAACATATACTTCCTCCTTTTTAATAAACCTCCAATTTTGACACTTTATGGCTATTGGCTGAATACTTCTCTTGCCAATGCATCTTTTGTATTAGTTAAAAAGAAGACTGATACCAATAAAACTACTTGTGGTTTTGCTGCTACTACAAATACCAATCATTAGTGATGCATTTCAGCTTTCTCTTCATCGTTGCTATTGCTTCATCCTCTATGCTCACTTCTCCTGATCATTTTAACCATTTCTCCCCTTGAGATCATACTTCTACATTAGGGACTACTGCTTAACTAATACCAATTACAATAAAAATTTGATACAAATGGGACAATGTATCAAGAAAACTATTATATCTCTTTAAAGAAATGATCATTTGCACAAAAGGTTTCTCCATGTGAACCCGAGACTACCAATTGACATACCGATACTAATTGTAGGTTAAGGGACATGCAAAGCTTATAACAATTATGTTTCATGAACACAAGACTACTAAGAATAATCATATTCACAAACATAATTGAAATAAGGTTATTTCACCCAAGATGCAAACCTTTCATTCCCTATGTAATCTTTCTTCCAGAGGCTAACATTTGTTGCCCGCTACTGCCATCAAAGCAACCCCCCCAAGACAATGCTCTCTAATATTCTGTAACTTCTTCCTTGCTTCTGCATGGAGACTGATCTTGTGGACCTGACTTGACTTTGGGCTTCCTTTCATTCCATACTTTTGCTGTAGATCATCTTCTTTTCACAACATAAAATGTTGTTGTGTACTCCAATTGAAACCAAAATGGATGCACTCTCTTCTTATCTTGCAATGTTGATAAATTCAAAATAAACAAATACATTACTTTAATTAGCAGGGGGAATCGACCATACCTTCAATTATAAGATGCACCTCTTTGTTTTTTCTTTCTAGCTTCCCACATCTGACTTATTCGGCCTCCCTTGAGTCCATTCCCTTCTTTTACTAAAGAGAAACAAAGGATGCACTCCCCCTAAGTAGATCATCCTCCTTCTTCATCCAAACCTGCTTTGGCCAAGCCTTGATAGAAGCTTTACCTTCCATCTTCGTCTTTTCCCATATTTGGGCCTTTTCTTGGCTTGGATGGGCATGGCTAGGGGACACTTCTCCTTTAAATCCTCTTTCTTCACCCAAATCCTCTTACTGTCTTTTTGCCTTACAATTGGGTCTGCTACAAGAGTAGGAGAATCATCCTTCTAATTTCTTCCTCCTCTTTTCATATTGCTCTTTTGACGCAAAGCACTGATGACAAACTTGTATTCCTTTGCTCCATTATGTCTTCTCATCCTTAATGGAAAACTTGCTTCATTTTGCTGCATCATTTGAGAAGAGAGCTTTATTCCATTATATCTGTATCGTGCTGCCTTATGCCCAAAGTTGGAATTTTTGTAGCATTCAATATGGCTTAAAAATGGGACAAAGAAATTGCTATCAATGACAACAATATTGTCATGGCCTCTACTACTACAATCATGCCTTCTCCTACTATTTCTCCACTCACTTTTTTTCTTTTATTGCATCTACAGTCTATTACTCTTGTCCAAAATTGTTGCAAGAAAAATAATAACCATGAAAAGGACTTTGAGGAATAAATATACCTTTTCTTTGAGGGCTTTGTTCTTAAGGAGGAAAGGACCTATGAAAGTCCTTCATGTGCCTTCCATAAGAATTTTCATTGCTTCCTTGCACTCTTTCTTGCAGCTACCCATCTCTATTCTATTTCTCTAATTGTTGTTGCTTCTTTTCCTTCTACTACTGCCTTTTCTTCTCTTTTTATTTTCCAACAACCTCTTTTCCCTATTGCTGCTTGGCTCTCTTATGCTACTCTCCTTTTTGCTGCTGAAGTTCAATAACTTATTTTCATCTGTTGTTGTTAGAACCTTGAACTACCTTTACCTGGGAAGTCAACGCTTCAGTCTTTCCCTTCTTGGAGTTAGTTTCTTCTTTGAAACCCGAACCAACCTTGACGAGCAAGGATCTTTGCTTAACAAGCATCTCATCCAAGGCCTTTTTTCTCCCCTCAAGCTTTTGATAAATAACTCTTTATTTTACTTTTCTAAGTCATGTCTCAATGAAACTACTTCAACTTGTAGTCTCTCACAGTAAGCTTCCTTCTCACTTAGCTAATTAGTTAACATCCAATTCAGTCTGAGCCTCTTCTTGTTGAGCATTTAGATCAACTATTATTCTACTTAATTTTTCATTCTCAAGCTCATGAATTTTCAAATTATCCTCTTGCTTGATATTTTCCTCTGATAGGTCCTTGATCTCCTTTATAGCAAATATTAACTTCTTACTAAAATAGATCCTTTAATCTAGATCCTTTTATTCACTATCAGAGGTGCTAGTTGAGCCACCACAAAGATCTAGAACCATCTTTGTGTCCATGGAATCTTCCATAAGTCTGAGGAATATTCCATCTCCATCACTACTATGGGTATTCTTATTTTCTCCTATGGATGAGCACACCCGAGATCTCTCTTCTTCCTCTTAGGATCCCTCATTTTCTATTTCTACTAAATTGGGTCCATCTTCATTACCACTACTAGATGCATGGCTATCTCTATATTCAAGTGATTCACATGAACATCTAGATAATGAATGAACTATTTATTACATTTATCACAAAGTAATATCTTACCTTCTGAGTCACATAGCCTCTCATCCAGGTCTTCTTCTTCACCATCCTTGGAGTGAAGATCAACAATTTTCTCATAGGAAGAAATATCTTCAATATTTTGAGCATCTTTCCTTCAGGATGCCTTCTTCTTCTTCTTCTTCCCATTATCAGCAACTTTCACAGATTTAGGTTCACTGCTTGAGCAATAAGGTTCTTCGACCTCCTCTTGAGCCACATTACAATATTTTCCATACATACATTGCAATTTGTCTAGCATTTCCTTTGCTGTCTCATAGTGCCTTACTTTCTCAACATCTAGCTTAGACAACCATTTCATGATAATCTCCCTGGCTTCTATATTGAACTCATTCCTTTCTCCATACATCACAGGTAACCAAATGTATTCATTAATTACAATTATATAGGCTTCCATTCTAATCCTCCAGATCTCATAGTCCGATCCATTTAAAAATGGAAATCCTTCTACTGTTACCCAAACTTGATTAACCATTATTTCCCTTTGATCTGCCTTCTAGCGATTAAGCTATTCTTGAAGGAACCAAACTCTGATACCAATTGTTGGAAACAATGTTAATACTAAGAGGGGGGGGGGGGGGGGTGAATTGATTCAAACTTGAAATCCATTAAATGAGAGTGGCCTTTAACAAACCATAAAAACAACCATATAAATCAACACAAACATACACATCATGAGCAACAAACACATGAGACACAAAGGTTTTATGTGGAAACCATTTTGAGAAAAAACCACCAAATATTGTTGTTGTTATTGATGTTAAATAAGAGCATCTACTCTATTACATCAATTTTTTTGTGAGCCACCACTCACAGGAAGCACCAACTCCCTTTGATTGTTTGCTAGCACCCACTAGCAGGAAGCACCAACTCCCTCCTTTTGTAGACACCTTCCCAACATACTAGAAGCACCATGTGAAGCAAAAATTTCATGGATTTGTTGCAAGCACCAACTTACAGCTCCTTGGATTTATGCAAGCACCAATTTGAAGGAGGCAGCAACCTCTAAGCCTTCTCAAGCACCCACTAGAGATGGAAGCACCAACTTCCTATATGCAGGCTCCAACCCACACTCAAATAGAAACTAATGTTCACTGTATTTGGCAGCCACTATTCCTAATATCAACTCTCTCATCATTCTGTCCTCTATGCTTAAAAAAAAACCCATTGTCCTCATTCCTCTACTCTCAACACTCAGTCCACACCACAACATTGTACTATTCTTAGCCTCCTTCTTATGCTTTGGCACTTTGAACCTTTCACACATCAACATTGACTCTCTTAGGGTATTTCCTTTGCATAGGAATTCTCCAGCCTTTCTCTACAAAAAAGGCTCACTTAGCCTCACACAACAATATGCACACTCACACAGAGCTCTCCTCTCAACTCACTCAACAATGCTACATTTTCCCCATTTTCTCTTATGCCATCATTGGTTTTGTTCCTTTGTTGCACATTGGTTGAGGCTGTATTTTTCACCATCCCCACTGCCCGAGAGTGTACTCCTGCATGGGCTTCTCCATCTTGCTATTATGTGTGACTAGGCTAATGCTTCCTCATTAAAAACTGAGAATGGGCATCTAAGCATTTATCCATACTGAGAATTAATTCTCAGTCCACCTACACACTCCAACAAGAATCTCCATGCTCATTGATGGCTCACATATATTGAATGTACTTCAGAATGGATTCTCTGCACTTCATTTAGTTCAGTAAGGTGTGCATGGGAAGATAAGGGATGGATTTATTTCAACTAAATATAGGCTCGACGCTCTTCCTTGCGAATCATGGTCCTCGCTAACTTGAGCTGACGATCTCTGTCTCTATCTCTTACCTTTGACATTCGCCATTGAATCCATTAACTAACTCCTCTATGCACATTTACTCATTAGCTGCTAACCCATTCATTCGTTATTACCTCTATGCTGCAATATCAAATCCTTTCTTATCGTAACTTTTATTAAATAGATGTTACGAAATCACGACATTTTGAAGTGCCTTTAGCCCTTATAACTTTTCACACGGTAGGACCACTACTTATGACCGCTAGTATAGTACTTAGGTGCTAAGCCTTTTAGAGTCCTGCCGGGGGCTTATCTCCATGTAGTTACTTTGCACCCTTGGTTCTTTTGGGTCCTCATGACCAAGTGCCACTCAACATTAGAGCCCCTTTCATCATAAATTTTTCATATATCATTTGCACAAGAGTTATGAGGTCTCAATCCTTTGATATTATTCATAACACTTAGGTGCTAAGCCTTGCTTTACACCCTTGCTTTTATTGGTTTCCTCGTCCAGGTGCCAATACATCAGAGCCCCTTTCATTAGAATTTTTTCATAAAACAATTGTACATGGGTTATGAAAACTCTGACTTCCGATATACAAACTCTGAGATGATTTCATGATGATGTCATCACTACCACGTGGCATATCTTTAGTGGTGACATGTGTCACCTAGATTTGCCCCATTAGGCCACTCAAAATGACAAATCTCACAGCCACGTTCCCATCATACTGCCACGTCATGTTGATGTCATCTGCCTCGTCAGCTTGTCAGGGCCAATCACCTGCTGCCATGTGTCATATGAGAGGAGAGAGAAAGGGTCCCTCAGTCCTTTGGTTTTTTGACAAATTTCCTTGTAAATCCTTCTCCTTGCAACTTTGACACTTAAAAAAAAACTAACATTCATAAAACTTATGATGTTCTAAAACCCCTAAATTTCAAACCTCCAAGGTTCTGATATGACCTGCCTCCAATCACCTTTTAACTCTGCTATCATGGCTTAATTCAAAAAACTTTCACTGGGAATAGCTCCTAATCTAGGAGGCCATTTACAGACTTCCACATACCGTTAGAAAACTCTTTTAGAGAATTTTCCAATGGAGAAGGTTTGATGTAGGATTTGAGACCATTTTCAACCTAAAAAATGGTTGCAAACTCTTTGCCATTCTTTCCACCTTGTCTCTTCTTCTTCTTCCTAGAACCCGCTCTTCGAAGGAATTTTGCAAGGTTCCACATAGCATTGGAGAGATATTTCAGAGCACTAACCAACTATTCCATCTCCAAGAGTATCTGAGCTGATCTCTTGAGGTAGAACCTCCTCCAAAGTTCGAGACTCCTAACCACCATAGTCATCATTTTATGGCTTCTCCAATAAGTCTTCTACTATGATGATTCTCTACCAGAGGCTGAAACAACTATGGGATCCCCCCTAGGCTTGACACATCAAGCACATCAAACTGGCCAAATTAGCATCATAACTAGGTTAGGTAACATCAAAGCCGACATCAACTTCCTCAAATATCCATGCTAGGCTGGTTGACATCAATGCCAACACTCTTGCCAATAGTTAGACAATGCCAAATTACAAACACATCTCCTAGCATGATTTTTGACATCTATGCCAACACACTTGCAACCACTATCCATCCAGATGATGCCAACTGTCCAACATAAGTGATGGAATTTTTTTGGATTTTTATTTTTATTTCCAAAACAAACTACTATTTACTTGTAATTTTGACTTTTTTGGGTTATAATCCTATGTATTGTGGTGTGGTCTTGGCTACCATGGATATTGGTCACTGCCATATGCATTATACTAGGTTTAAAATTCTAAGGAAATATGATATTTCACAACTCCATAATTTGATTTGGGATAAATAATTGTTACAAGCATCCTATTTCACTGAAAGCACAAGTAAATAATCATGAATTCCTTTCATTTTTCCTAAACTTACTATTAAGTTGGAGAGTAGATCTTATTACACATAAATATAGTAAAACTATATTGGACATACAATCCTTCACTTCAACAAATATCTCAACTTCACACCAAACTAGGAAGCTAACTAGTTGGATAGAATCTCTTAAACAAACTAGGCCTTAACAACCTCCTACAAACTAGGAATAGACTCCTCAAACCGATAATCACACTTAAGACAAGTATGAGTTATATACTCCAGTGCTCCCCCTCCACAAATAATTGTCTTAATATTCATTAGCTAATGTCTTCATCTACATCTTCTCCTCTGCAACAAAAGTTTCACTTTGACTTGAAGAAACTCCTCAATAGAAAATTATACCTATGGTCCAACTTGTCACTTTCACTTTGTACCTTGATTATGTAGAAATAACTAAAATATCAATCCATATAAAGAGACAAATATCCATTGAAAAGCATGGATGCATACTGGTGTAACTGCCATTTTAATGGGATGTCTTTTGTATACATGGCTTAGTCCCCTTGAATGTAAAACTTCACCTCCTAGAGTTTAGAACCAAAGATATGGTCCACTCATAGATAATCTTTCCAATACATGACCCACTCCTCCAAGCATTAAATAGATCCCTAATAAAGGTTACTGACTCTAACCTAGTCAAGATATCCAAGTCATCATAAAGGACACATGAAAAGGTGTATGCATGCCTCTCCAGGTCTTATAATGATATGTCATTTTCATGTTCCATAGATACATGCACACACTCTACCTCATGGGGATACTAGGTACATATTCAAACTCTTATAGGAATGATACATCAAATCAAAACATGTCATATAGATTTTCTATAACTACAATGCATGACTCATAATTCAACTCATATAGTATGCTATATTATTCAGCTCATAATTTTACCTATGTTTTTCCACCACCATCCAACCTCAGTTGCTACCACGACCAATATACTTTGCTACCATACAAATTCCATGAGAATTGTCACTTTCTACAAATATATCTCTATTTATTAAGGACCTATCTATCCTCCTTATTGTAAACTCATCATTACACTCAAAAGTTTAGCATATAATCAACACTTATAATTTTAAGTTAGAATAATGCAACTCACTTCCACCTAAAAAAATGTTCACACTCATCCATTTCCTAGAATAACTGTCATCATGTAACATCTAGAAATAAATCATACCACCAATACCCTCAGTTTAACAAAGAACCTATAGTACTATAGGGCCTAACATTAATCCAACCATGAAGACTAGGTAACTAGTCATCCTATGGACCTACTTCCAACTATCGAGATACATGGGTGCAATCTAATGTACTTTCCATATATCTAGGTAAGTAGTTTATATATAGGATGTGTAACCACCCTCTCACCCCCTATCCTAGTGTTGAGATATGGGCGATGTTACCTGCTTGTTTTGACTCGATATCCAAGGTTTTTTATGAATATGGGGTTGCCATAACCTCTTTTAATTAAAGTCCTTGAATATTGAACCTAATACCGCCATCACATTCAACTCACTGAGATACATTCAAAAATATAATTTATGTCTCAATTTGAGTCTCAAATCAAAAGTTATGCCCATTTAAATGTTGGCCCATTGAGAAGGGCCACATCATCACTGCAACACCACACGACTCTTACATGGCCTCCACCTAGCCCAAGTGGCACTTCTGTGACACCAACATGATCCAAATTTATGAAGGTATGAAATGAAATACGAATTTAAACAATGATACAAAGATACAACGAAACAAAAATTCAATTAATAAATAACCATTGTTGAAAACTATTTACATGCAGAAAAGAAACAGACTAGCTCCGACGATGGTAGCTTATCTCTAAGAAGAGATGCGACAACTACATACTGATGAGCCTCGGTATTGCAACAAGAATGCTACAACTCCCAAGGCTACTGACTTTAATTATCAAATTGGGGTTCGTACAAACTTAAGAGGTATCAAAACTATCTATGCAATATACAATGTGTCCTGCATTTGATGTCATGATGTACTAGAGTGAATGTAAGGAAATCAAATCGTAAACTAATTTCATAAATGGAAATTTTACTAATTGCAGAAAATGAAATGCTCAAAATGGAAACCTTAACCTATTGTAAGAAATAAATTACAAGGAAAGAAACCTATTCTAATTGCATAAATTAAATATCATGAAATAAATGCCAACCATTACATTTCAAAGAGTTTAGATCCATTGACAGATTCATTGGATGCGGCAATCAAGAAAATCATCATTGTATTATCCAATTCATAAATTTGTCCATTAACCCAAATCACTGAAATTTTTTGCATGGGTAAAGAGGCAAGTCCTAAGTGTCTTTAGTCTTTCCTAATAATTTATTTAAATCCTAGGTGTCTTTATTCATCCCTAAGGGACAATAAAAAAGCTTCTTGAGCGAATCTGGGCAAGTATATAAATGTTGGAAGGATGCTAAGGGTTTCCTATAGTGTACTACAAGAAACAACATATTTTCTATAGGGAGTTATAATTCACTGAATGACCAACCAAATCAAATCCAAATTGGATGGGACAAATCTTGTTATTGAATAAGATGTCTTAGGTCTCTATTCCAAGTGGAATAACTCAAAAAGACCTAAGTTAACCCATGCTAAAAATATGGCAGAAAATTACTAGTCTAAAATCTAGAAATTCGAGAATTAGTGAGCTAGTAAATCTATCAAATGCCTAACCTAATCAAGTCAAATTGAAATGGGGTAATTTTTTATTATTAACTATAATGTTTTTATGATATAATTCAAGTGGAATCAACTCGATTGAAGCTTCTTAGCATGCTCTAAAAAATATCAAAAATTTGTTGTTATTTTCCACAAAGAACTTCCAAAAATCTAGATTTGGGAATAAACAAACTAATCCAAGTAACTCAATGATTACTATGACCTTCCAAAGATGTTCCAATGATGAAATTATGCTTGTGATGCTACAAAATAACTTAATTCAACCATTTAACCCAATCCTACAACAAGAAATCATTAATACTAAATGCAAAAATAGAAAAAAACAAGAACAAGAGATGCACGTGAATAAGAAGTGAAAGGAAGAAAAGTAATGATACAAAGGGGCTTCGAGGCTCTTGGGATGGCCAAGAACAAGGAAAATCAGAGTTCTATGAAGGAGACCAATATTTATAAGTTGAACATGTCACCAATATTCATTATTTTCATCAATACAATTACATCCATGCAAGAAATGACAATGGAGTCGCAAAAATACGAGTTCTCTCCATAAGAAGACTAATAAAAATCCAGCCCTAGAGGCAAAGTCAACTTGGTACTTATACGAAATGATTAGGAATCATTCCCCATGAAAGGGGGAAACTTTCCTCACCAAAATCCCTTGATTAGTGGATCTGGTTCCTAATACTAAGAATCTGCATTAAATGGCAGGGAACACATTCCTAGATTTTCACAATCATTGGAATTCCACAATGATGAAAACGAAGATACCGCTTGATAAAAACGAAGTCTGGGGTCTCTTCGTTTTCAAAAATTTTTACGGGTTCGATCTTGGGCCTGTGGGTTATGGGCCCATGGATCATTTATGAATCGCTTCTTGCCTTCTCATGAGCACCTCCAACGAATCTTTAATCTTTCCAGCACCGTGAGAAAACAATTTAGTGTGATAGATAACCTTCTGGCTCCAGCACATCAAACGTCCTCCTTGCATCCTCAATCTTACCGGCCTGCGCATAACTTCTAAACATTAAGGAAATTGTTTCCATGGACACGATGCCCTCGGTCCTCATTATTTTAACGCAGTCCCACATCGCGTTAAACAACTTTTCTTTGCCGAGCAAATCCACGAGCAAGTTCCACGCGAGGGCTGTGCTTCCTGTCAAGCTTCAACCCAGCCCAACGAAAAAAAAAAACTTCGACGCAAGTCTCTGATGCTGGGACTGACGAGACATACCATCCACTGTTGTCTGAAAAGTGCTGTTGTCTTCTCGAATCATCTCGGCTGCTTCCTTGTTCTTGTTGTGAGGGCTATCACCCCATTCATTCAGTCCTCCCGGATATCTTAAAAACAATTCATCTGAATGTTGTTTATCAACGATCATTTCATCAGATCTCGATGCCTCTTCAACGATCCTCAACCTCTGAGTAACTGCACATAGATCTTGTGACAGAGGTACCAATAAATCCTCTGCCATGTTAGTAACCTTTGAATCCTCTCGAGTTTTCCCATCTCATGGATTCTGAAACAACTCATCTACCTTGGTCTCGCATTTTCCTTTTCTACTAAACTTCTGCATTCAAAAGAAAAAAAAAAAAAAAACATAGAACAGACACAAATTCACAAGACGCATTTCCATATCAATTAAAAAAGACGCATTGTTATTATTTACAATCTCAGATTACAACTTAAGGCATCTCAGCCTTAATCCAGAATTTCTCCGACAGCTACATTTTTCCCTCTTTCACACGCACAGGGTTTTATCTTCTCCTTCTTGTTTCACTCATGAATTTTTAAGTTCTTTTTATACATATATTCAGATACATTCAGTTTTAACTGATTTTTTAACTAAAATTAGTTTATCAACCGAATCTTGCTCAAGGTTGGCTTGGCTGTCCATGTGGTCATCCACATGTCTTCTTCCTTTAATTTTCTTTCATTGAGGTGTCCAGATGCTCCTGCATCACACAATCTGTGTCATAATTCCAGAATATCTTGTTGATTTATTATTTAATATTGATCCTCTTGTGGTAGGGAGAAAGTCCTTAAATTATCTCCTCTTACCAATCTTCATAATCTACCCAATATTCTCACAATATTCCACAAAAATAAATAATATTAGGCACAAATATGCAATTATCCATAAACCTTCTTAATGAACATATTAAAGTTAAAAATACATTATCTAATGTAAAAAGAGAGGTTTAATGTGTTGAAGGATGGATAGACGGGCCTTAATTTATGTCTAATTTAGAGGCCCACCATACCCCCTGCTAAAAGTGTTGCTCATCCTCTAAGCAAATTAATGACCTCATTGTGCCTCATTCATGGCCCTGGTGGCCTCTCTCTTGTGCATTCCTCAGTCCTTTCTCCTAAGAAGCTTGGATGTAAGTCTTGCAAGGACAAGCACAAAAATGTAGTTGTTATTTTCATGATTGTTTAACAGTTTTTTAAGCAAAAAAAACACAACTTTCCTCTTTGCAAGTTAACTCTATTGGATTGTAGATCCATTTCATTCATGTCCTCTCCCTTGAAAACTTCATTCCATTTTCACTCATTTTTCCAAATCTGTTTGCGCATAGAAAAAATCACAGTGTTTCACGAGATCATTATCCTACCTTCTTCCCCTTATTCAAGATGGGTTCTTAAATATTTTTCAGTTTGGCAAGGTCTTCCACATCTTTTTGCAACCTACTGCTACCTTTTTCCATTATTTGGACACCTCTAAAATCTTCAAAACGTCTTTAGATGAGAACTAGGACATTCTGTAGTAAATATTTGTTTCCTGAAGTAAACTACAAGAAACCCTGTAGCGGTTCCTGTAGTACTACAAGAAACCCTATAGTAGTTCATGTAGTACTACAAGAAACCCTGTTTAAACTTGTTTTGAGCAGAAATGATAGTATGAGCCTAGGGTAGGCCCTTAACTTGACTTCCATGCCTTTCTCCCATTTCTATAACATATTTTAGGTCTTGGAAAAAAATCTAGAAAGAGATTAGAGACCTCTTGGAAAGCCTCTTTTCATCACTGCAGTTTGAGTTTTATTTTGATGGTGAATGCCTTCTTTCCTTTTGTTGCCTTCTTCTTCTCTTTTGTGGCGTAGATGATTGCATAATGGCCTTGGATTTCTTTGTTTTGATTATGTCTCTCTTAGGAACTGCCATTTTGGGTTTTAGCACAATTTGTTCATTTCTTCCTTCTTGTAGCAGCATTCTACCTTCTTGTAGCAGTCATTCCTCCTCTTTTAGGGCCTTCTAACTATATGGGAATGATGAGAAATGATGTAGAGGGTTTGGAGGATGATGCTAGGGCTCAGAGGGAGTAGTTTAGGTTTGTGAAAATGGAGAGGATGTGCTCTATGTGTTTTTCAAGAAATTTTCAGGGTGAGACAAAGTGTAGGGTTTGTTCTTGAAAATATTAACTTTTTTCTTATGAAATGGGATGGATGAATGATGGATAGATAGTGGATATGAAGTGGATGGAGGGCTTGGAGCTGTAGTGACTTGGCCTTTGAAAAAATTTCTTCTTTTAACTGTTTTCCCCATTCCTCGAAATCATCACCCTTCCTAATTTGGCTTTTCCACATTGCATGAGTGAAGGAATGAGCTACAATTAACTAGTTGAAGGCGACCGAGACTACTGACCCATCCTTAGCTTATAAAACCTCATCTCTCATGCTTTGACAACAAATTTCTAACTATAATATGCTCAAAAGAAGAGGTCAATAATATTGCATACCTGTACCTACCTGATGGTTGTTGGAGAGACATGCATGTTGCTGCTGAATTGATGATTGATCCATGTTCCTCTGGAGGTGATAATTTCCTTTGTTTGCTTTTGCACAAGTTTTCATAGCTTGGTTATTCTAAACCTCTGTCTTCCAGTTACCATGGGCAAGCTATCTTAGTGAAATTGGCCTTCTTGGAGTGTTGGCTTGGCCATGGGTGATGTTCACCTTCCCTATACCTTATTCCACCATTAGGCACCTTTCACACACTTTATTTCACCTTCTGTACCTTCCTATAGCTTTCAGTCCATTTCCTGAAGTAAATTAGGACTCCTGTAGTACTACAGGAAACAACAGATTTGCGTTGTTGTGTCCATATCTCCCAAAAGGTAGAATGGATAGACCTAAAATTTTCTGAGCATTTTGCCATCATCCTTATGCACCTCCCCGTTAAAAAACAATTGGCCAATGGATGTACAAATCTCAAGAAAAAAAAGGGCTGAAGTTGATGAAGGTCAATTTCTTGGAAACCGTGCACTAGAATTTGCTGAAATTTCTTGGGCATGTTACAATAATCGATATGCATCCTCCCATGAAATAATTTTTTAAGTGGATGCATGCATATCGAGAAAATTCAAAAATGGCTATAGGTGATGGAGGTCGATTTCTCGAAAACCGTGCACTATAATTTACTGAAATCATTTGAGTATGTTACCATCATCCATATGCATCTCCACTTGAAACAACTTGGCAAATGGATGCATGGTTTTCAAGATATGACAAAAATAAATTTCTTCTCTATGTATTTATGTTTCCTGTAGTAAGAAGGAGCCTTCCTGTAGTATTTTAGGACAACAAGAAAAATGAATGGGAAAAACTTGGGAATGATGGGTGGATGGTGTACATAGATGAGGGTGATGGATTGGCATGGCCTTCGTCCTTTTGGAGCATATGAGAAAAGGAGGAGAAAGTCCAAGTTTGACTTCCTTTGACTAGAATTTTGACCATTTTTTTCTTTTCTTGGTGCCAACTTGTTTTTGTTGCTTGTAGATGTTAGAGAGAACCTGTGTTCATCAAAGAGATGCATAGAGAAAATATTTTTTATTTATTTATTTTTTCCCTTTTTTATTTTTTCTTCTAGGCCTATTAGCCACCTCAATGAGGTTTTCAACTAGTAGGTTTGCCTAGGCGCCTCAAAGGAGGTTTTCACCTAGGATTTTTTTTTTTTTTTTTTTTTTTTTTCCAACCCATTGACCGCCTTATGGAGATTTTCAATCAATGAACCAATATCAAGCACCTCAAAGGAAATTTTCACTTCAGATTTTTATTTTTTCCTCTTATTTTTCATAGTTTTATTTTTTTTCCTATCCTACTCTACTTGAAAAAACCAAAATCATTTTCAAGTGTAGGAATACTTCCAATAGATCCTCGTGCACATAAAAATGACAGATAAACTGATGTGTAGGCTTGCATTATTTGATTTGACACGTACCTAAATTTCAGAGACCAAATGCTTTGAATTTGAAAATATCAAGCACAACTAAAGAAGAAAGTGATACTCCATCTTGTTGATTTTCTGGAACCAAACCTCAGTATAACTTTTATACCCTTGGTTTGCTTGCTTATCTGGATCATTCTTCATGTATTCTTCTACCATGACATTCAATATTCCTCTATTTGTTGATTATTTTCTTGAATATATGGAGGATTTGGTGGTAACCATGAGGGATCTTTCTCAATCTTTGATTTTGATGTCTGCTCTTCATCAAGTGCAACCCATGATTCTTTGGTCTTGTCTTTTGAATCTTCTTTTTCTGCATGTTGTCCTTCAATGGCATCAAGAGAATCTATTTTTTGTAATATTCTTGTTTAGCTGAGATGAATACCATTGAGATAAAGAGGAGATATTTGGAAGTGTTGTATCTCAGTGTTGTAAGTGGGCTGAGCTACTTCATTGTGTAGGTTTGGAAATGATGGTACAAGTAGTTGAGTGGGAGTGGATATTTGAGATGGATGTGGTTGAGGTTCTGTTTGTGGTGGAGGTGGATGGTAGCGATAACATGGATTTGATTATGTAGGATATTGAGGAAAATATTGAGGATATTGTGGATGGCTCCCATAAGTTCCTTGCCAACCTTGTTGCCAAGATTGGTTTTGGGGTTGAGATAACCAATGTAGGAAAGGGTGTGTTCCAATTACTTTGAGGTGGATATGCATAACCTTGAAATTATGAATTAGGCTCTTGCATCATACTAGGTTGAATGGGCTGCCATGGTCCTCTTGGAGCTACATAACATAACTGCATTGACAATTGACTTTCTCCATTGTCCTCTTGGTAAAATTCCTTCAACCTTGGTAATGAGGAGCAACATTTAACATCATGTGATTCTGCATGGACAACACAAATATCAACATCTTATTTTTTCTCATTTTGTATTCTTAACATTTCTACTTGTTCACTTAGATTGCTAAGAATTTCTGTTTTAAAGTTATCAAACAAATTTCCAATTTTAGCTTGAATTACCGATCTTGATGATGATTGACTTACTCTTGCCATTCCTCTTGATATGTGTTTGCATGTTTCACAAATTTCTTTAAATGATAGCTGATATACATCACCTTTGTTCATGAGATCAAGGAGATCAATCCATTCATCCCTAATTGTTCTAAGGAAGAGGGTTTTTACTGTGTCTGATCCTAAATGATGTAATTTTTTCCTCTTAACATTATACATGAACCTCTCTAGTAGATCTTTAAGGCTCTCATCTTCTTATTGATTCATTCTAAATATTTATTCTTTAAGATCATGATCTTTATATTTTTCTAGAAATAACTTTTCCATATCATTCCATGATCTTCTTGAATTAATCCCTAAACTCATGAACCATTTAAGAGTTCTATCCTTTAATGTCACCAGAAACAATCTCAATTTTTGAGTGTTTAATAAGTAACCATATGATCTACAAATAATTTAAAATTGAAAGAGAAATGTTTCTGGATCCTCTGTCCTTAGACCATGAAAGTTTGGAAGAAAATATGGAGGGATGTTCTTCATATGCACATTGACTTTAGTATTTTGAATGGGAAATCCAAGAGGATTCTCTTCATTGTTATCATTTCCATCCATTTATTCTTCCTTCTCTGCCACACGTCTTCTTCTACCTACAAAATGAATGGTGATGTGGCTCTTATTGCACCATGTGATCAAATGGGGGGGTTGGTTTTGGAGAATTCTTTTTTTTTTAATAAGAATGCTAATGTAATGCAATTTTCTGTTCTTGAAATGAAAGATGCCTAATGCACTTTTATTGTTTTTGCAGAAAGTAAAAGAAATGAATCAACTAGGGAAGAAAGTAATTCATACTTTGACACCTGCCCGAAAATGACGCCAAAAAGTGATGAGCCTCGGTATTGCAACAAGAATGCTGCAACTCTAAAGGTTACCGACTTTAATTATAAACCCAGGGTTCGTACAAACTTAAGAGGTATCGACACTATATGTGTAGCATACAATGTGTCCTTCCTTTGATGTCATGATGCAGTGGAGTGAATGTATGGAAATCAAATCCTAAACTAATTTCATAAACGGAAATTTTACTAATTGCAGAAAATGAAATGCTTGAAATGGAAACCTTAACCTATTGCAAGAAAGAAATTACATGGAAAGAAACCTATTCTAATTGCATAAATTAAATATCATGAAATAAATGTCAACCATTACATTTCAAATATTTTAGATCCATTAACAAAGTTCATTGGATGTGGCAATCAAAAAAATCACAATTGTATTATCCAATTCATAAATTTGTCCATTAACCCAAATCGCTAAAATGTTTTTCATGGGTAAAGAGGCAAGACCATAGTGGTATTTAGTCTTCCTTAATAATTTATTTAGAGCATATGGGTCTTGATTCAACCCTAAGGGACAATAACCAAGCTTCCTGAGAGAATCTGGGCAAGTATATACATGTTGGAAGGATGCTAGAGGGTTTCCTATAGTTTACTACATGAAACATCAGATTTTCTATAGGGAGTTGTAATTCACTGAATGACAAACCAAATAAAATAGAAATTAGATGGGACAAATTTTGTTATTTACTAAAATGTCTTAGGTCTCCATTCCAAGTGGAATCACTAAAAAAAACCTCTGTTAGCCGAAATGATAGAAAATTACTAGTCTAAAATCTAGAAATTCGAGAACGAGTGAGCTAGTAAATCTATCAAATTCCTAACCTAATAAAGTGAAAATGAAATGGGGTATTTTTTTATTAACTAGATTTTTTTTTTGATCTAATGAAGGTTGAATCAACTCAATTGAAGCTTTTTAGTATGCTCTAAAAAATAGTAGAAATTTACTATTATTTGCCGCAAAGGACTACCAGAAATCTAGATTTGGGAATAAACAAACTAATCCAAGTAACTAAATGATTATTATGACCTTCCAAAGATGTTCCAATGATGAAATGATGATTTTGATCTTTCAAAATAACTTGATTCAACAATTTAACCCAATCCTACAACAATAAATCATTAATACTAAATGTAGAAATAGAAAAAAACAAGAACACAAGATGCATGTGAATAAGAAGTGAAATGAAGAAAAGTAAATGATACAAAAGGGATCTGAGGCTCCTGGGATGGCCAAGCCCAAGGAAACTTAGATTTCTATGAAAGAGACCAAGATTTAGAAGCTGAACATGTCACCAATCTTCATTATTTTCATCAATAAAATTACATTCCTGCAAGAAATGAAAATGGAGATGCAAAAATATGAGTTCTCTCCATAATAATACTAATAAAAATCCACCCCTAGAGGAAAATTCGACTTGGTACTTATAAAAAATGATTAAGAATCATTCCCCATGAAAGGAGGAAGTTTTCCCCTCCAAAATCCCTTAATTAGTGGATCTCGTTCCCAATACTAGGAATCTGCATTAAATGGCAGGGAACACATTCCTAGATTTTCTCAATCATTGGAGTTCCACAATATGTGCCATAATTCCAAAATATGTTGTTGATTTATTATTTAATATTGATCCTCTTGTACTAGAGAGCAATTCCCTAAATGATCTCCTCCTCCAAACTTCATAATCTGCCCAATATTATCACAATATTCCACACAAATAAATAATATTAGGCACAAATATGAAATTATCCATAAACCTTCATAATGAACATATTAAAGTCAAAAATACATTATCTAATGTAAAAAGAGAGGTTTTATGTGCTGAAGGATGGTTAGATGGGTCTTAATTTATGTTTAATTTAGAGGCACGAGCCTTAATTTATGTCTAATTTAGAGGCGCATCACATACCTTTTGAACTGTGTTACAATGAGGCTTGGAAACAATTTTATTATTGAGAAATAATGGAAAATTATAAACATCCAAAAACCTAACCTTAGGAGATGAAGCGTCAAAAGTTTGTGGGCCATGTTGGGATTAGTTGGAACACCAACTTCCTAGGGTCATAAGTTGGGCATATGATCTCTGGTTGGCACGCATGATACCTCATTAGAAATATCTACTTGAGGAAAACAAATTTTCTCAGCAAGCCCCTACCTTTAGCTATGGGTATGGCTTGTTTTCCCAAAAAATTCTGTTTAGGGTCTCAAAACGGCTCTAGAAGTTCAAGAACCAAAAAACTGCCAAAAATAGAAAGTTGTGCTAGAATTAAGGAAACTGAAAGGAAACAATGTTGGAGATCTAAGTGGAATAGGTGGGTGGCCACCAATATCCACCTGGATCATAACATGTGGCCTGTAGGGTGCTCTTATCATGGTATATTGGCTTCCCCGTGCATTGATGCACTTACCCATTTGTGGAAAGGTAGAAGGTTGAGTAATTATGGTTGGCATGAGACCCACTAGTTGACATCACGCCATATCAATATCCCTCAACTTTATTCTTATACTACAAGGTCTTGTTACTTCAGTGGCCTGAAATGTACAAGCCTAGTGGGTTGTCCTCGTCAATGTCATGTTTAATTAGGAAATATTAGTCATAGCTCTCTCTCGAATGTCTCCTCTACATTCCAATGGCCTAGAGGATAGTGTTGGAACCATATACTTATGCATGTCATGTCAGCTCCCTACTCAAATACCAATACATATTTCTACGGATATGATGGTCTGATGACGTAGTGGGCATGGTTCCAATTGCTAAGGTTGTTCCATCTTGGCACACCTCATCTTGGCTCAGATCTACCATCCTCTACTTTATGCATAATGCCTTTGAGAAATTGTGGCCCAAAGGCTTGATAGGTCCTACCCTAGTACACATCACCTTGGGTTGACATATGTCACCTCAACATCAAGGCTCTATTGACCTCTTCATATGCGTATATTTTGTGGCTTATGGATAATATCATCCCATCGACATCAGACCTCATTGCAAAATAACTCATGTCATTGCTCCAAGGTTTGATAGCCTAACGAGGCCCATAATTCACAGTTGTGATGGGGCAATATTTCACCATCAGTCCTTTAGTGTTGGCCTTGCTCATATGCTTAAAAGTACCAAGTTATGTTTCATTGTCCATTTTGATGGCTGGTATAAACAATAATTTGCTGGGTTTTATAAAATACGAAGGGCAACTGCCCTGTGCCAAGCTTTCTAAGATTTTATGGCCGAGGGGGCCCAAGGTTTGAACCTTAAAAATATGTAATCATGTATAATAAAGGGGTGACCCTAGATCACCAAATTCTAGGGTTCTTTCAAACAAAAAGGGGCAGTTTCCCCAAATTCCAAATTTTTATGAGTTATTTTCCAAGGGCCATAAACCTCAAACCCTCAAATATTACATGATAGCCAACACATAGAAATGGTCCTGATAGTACCCAAGTTACATGTTTTTGAGCTAATAAGGGAGGAAATCCCCAACACTAAAATTCATAGTTTAGTAATGTTGTGCCTGGAATAATGTACCGTTCAATCTATTTCTGTTGGCCTCTTATAGGATGGTTAAAATAATTCCAAGATACTGAGATTTATCAATTCACTAATATGAAACACCTTGATTTGCATGAATGGACAAGCATAATCATAGTCTATCCACTAGACTTCACAAATCCATTGATCAGGCATAACATTCAAAAACATACAAGAGCTCATACCAGACATATGCAATTCATGAAACATCACAGCTCATAACTTAAACATATATCACTACATGTGAATTACCTAAGTATGTTAAGACGATTGTAAGCTGAAGGAATGATTTCTACTCTCCACCTAACTAGGATAGCTACACAACAAATTTCTTATAGTTGACCACCCCCTACCTAGATCCAAACTTTGAGGCGATTTTTTCTCAGGAAAATTTCACCAAAGGGTTGGTCATACACTCAAGAGATGGAGTGTAGTTTCTAGGTGGTTTATAAATTTCCCTCTAACTGTAAGCACCACAATGACCCACTCACTCATATGAGTTCATTCACAAGGATTCACCCAAGGTCCACATGGGGTGTTTCTCAGTCCACGAGGTTCATTAGGGGAATGTTTAGGTCTAAAATGGTCCAATGAAGGAAATTATAAAATAATAGTGGAAATAATAAAATAATATTAGATTACATCATCAAATTTTAGAGGGAAAAAAGGAAACACTATTTTTTCAACTTATTTCCCTATGGGTTTACTCAAATTTAGAGTGACAACACTTGTTCGATGCAAACCTTGATTCCTCATGCAAGGAGTACCCATGTTGCATACTTTCGATGGACCCTACTACACGAAAAAAGAGAAATACATGAAAAACGTGATTGCAATAATATTTTTTCATGTATTTCTCATTTTTCGTGTAGCAGGGTCCATCGAAAGTATGCAACATGGGTACTCGGACGAGAAATTAAAATTTTCATCCAATGAGTACTCCCACTCGAAATTTGAGTAAAACCTTAGGGAGATAAGTTGAAAATACGAGTTGAAAAAGTAGTTTTATTATTTTATTATTTTTTAATCTTTTTACTTTTTTACTCCTAAAACAATGGATCATCCCCATGGTTGACATCAACATCTTAAATTCCATTGGTTCCTATAAAGTTTACTTCAGTTTTACATTTTTCTTAGGAGGCCTATTTTAGACCTCAACATTCCCCTAATGGAATCCATTGTCTAGGTGATTTATTAGCTGTATTTTCATAGCAAGCACAACAAGCATCTGCAATCCACTTTCTAGGTGGTTTATATCTCTTCAAAAAGCACCACAGTGACTTAGATTTCCATATCCATGTGGTTTTACAATTATACAAAAACACTACAAAAATTTGGTCATCCATTGAACCTCCCACTGATCGCACGTTGATCGCTCAGGCATAGACACACAATTTAGTGGCCTCAAACTCAACATTATGAGGAATAACACCCCAAAAATCACAAAGCGTAGGGATAAACCACCAACTCCAAAAATTTGTATCTACTACTGTCATTTCTCCATAGCTCATGTGATGCACAACTCGCTTTGATCGATCTCTGGCCTCTAGAACCAATGCGAGGGAAAAATATCACACTAGACTGGTGTGTATCCCCCCTATATTTTGTTTCCTCCTCCTTTCATTCTCTCCTCTCCAAATTTTCATTATTCATTTTTCTAAGGTCATGACCCTCCTTGACCCATGAGGAGAATGGGGATGGGAAGAATCCTCCATGTCTGCACTGCCCAATTCCATCTCATAATTTTTTCAAGAAGAGTAGGTCAATTGGCCAACGCCTCATATCAGAAATTAATTCAAGGTGGATTGTACTCATTCAAAGCAAAAAAAACCTTTCCCTCAGACTATGGATCCATTTTCCCACTCCTTCAATTAGCCAGCAATTAAATTTGAATTAAATTTTCATGTGCTCAAAATTAGTTGTCTTGGAAGTTATGGCTCCTACACTAATGCTACATAGTTATATTTACAACCACGGGGTGAAATTAAAGGGTTATTACAAACCCTACCCCCTTAACGGAAAAACATGCATGATGTTCTATAAACATAAAATAAAATAAACAATGATATTTATATTTATATCCCTTTACATTTGTCTATACATTAAAGAAAAAGGTAAAGTACCCTCATTTGATTTTCAATTTCCCAGGTTGTTTCATTAAGTCCAAAGTTCTTCCATTGTAGCTTGGCCTACTTTATTACTCAATTCCAAAGTCTGGTCTATCTCTGGTCCAAGATTCATTGTGGTTTTGGTTGGAATTCTCCTTGGATTCCACATGTATCACAAACCAATCAACCACATGATTAGTGTCACATACATACTTTTTAAGTAAAGTAATTTGAACTACATTGTGTGCTTTCACTATGGCTAGCAAGGAAAAAATATAAGCGGCTAGTCCCACTCTTTCCAAAATTTGAAATGTTCTATAAAATATGGGAGCTAAATTAGCACAAGACCCCACTTTTATTGAGATCTTCCTTGGTCTAGTGCAGAGATATACATGCTCTCCCATTTGGAATTATTTATGCATTATGTGCTAGTCTAGATAATTTTTTTTTCCTATCCTATGCTACTCTCAATTTCTACTTGATATTAAGCACTATTTGCTCCATTTCTCCCAACATGTTAGGTCAAATAACTACTATTTTCACTGGGTCATCCCAATTGATGGGAGTATTTTCCACCATACAACGCCTAAAAAAGAATAATTTTCAATGACTCTTTGTTACATGCAAATTCAACTAATGGAAGGAATTCTTCCCATCTCTTTGGTTGATGCATAACATACATCCTCAACATGTCTTCTAAAATTTTGTTCACCCTTTCAGTTTGACAATCCAACTGAAGATGAGATGTTCTACTAAAAGCTAGCTAAGTTCCAAATCCAACAAAAAATTCCTTCCAAAAATTGGTTGTGAACCTGACATCTCGATCTGAAATGATCTTCTTGGGTATGCCATGTAATCTAAATATTTCCTTCATAAAAAATGTAAGGTATGTTAATAGCTTTGTGGGTGGACTTGAAAACTATAAAGTGATCTGCCTTGATAAACTTATCTACCACCATGATAATGGAATAATGCTATGTGTTTAGAAATCCTGTAATAAATTCTATAAATATGACTTCCCATTTCCCCTCAAAGATTGGGATTAGCTATAACAATCATGTTAGGTGTCTGCATTCTATTTTGACTTGTTGGAATTCCAAGAACCTAGAAATATATTTAGCAAATTCCTTCTTCATCTCTATCAAACAATATGCCTTCTTTATAGTTGTTATCATTTTATAATAACTAGGATGATCCGAATAAGGTATTTTAGGAAACTCATCCATTATGAGATTCTTCTAGTTGGTCACAAAAGGCACATATCATCTACCTTTGAACAACAACTTGCCATCGTTAGTGAGAATGCAATTATTTCTCATTGTACCCTCTAGTTCCTACTATAAGCATTCCTTCACATCCTAGAAATTCTCATCATAAATTAATGTCTCTTTTATCCTTCCCTTGGTCTCAATCTCACAAGAACTCATGGCTATCAAGTGAGTTATTTGTAGACTTCTACTAAGTTCCTTTGCTACTTTAGTTTCCCTTCCCTTAATGTACTTGATCTCAAAATCAAATTCACTTATTAGGAACAACTATATAGCTTGTATAACATTTAATTTTGGTTAATCAAACGAGTATTTCATCCCTTCATGATGTGACATCAACAAAAATATCCTCTCAAGCAACACCTTCACATTTTTAGTGCATGCACAATTGCTTCTAGCTCCAAGTCATGAGTGACATAGTTCCTCTCGTGCTCATTTAGTTTCCTTGATTCATAATAGATTAGACTGTATTATTGTATTAGGACTCCACCTAGTCCTTAGTTACAAGCATTTGTGCAAACTAGGAAATATTTCTCTAGGTTTGCTATTCTCAAAATGGGTGCATTTGTGAGCAATCACTTGAGCTATTCATAACTAGTTGCACATTTTGATGTCCACTACAACTTGACACCTTTCTTTTTAAAACTTGTTGGGTGGATCTATTTCCCTTTTAATTCAAAACAACTTATCCAACTCTCACATTAACTATTAATCTAGGTAGGATTTTTGTTTGAAGGCTATCACACAAATAAACATAGGAATAGATGGAAATTAGTACTAATGAAACCTCAAACCAATCGTTGTAATACCACTTTTAGAAACCAAAACACACTTGTTATTCCATTCCAACTCTCACTCATACTTTCAATTCACAAAATAAAGCTCACTCTGTCACACAATCACTTCAGTTAAGAGAAACAACAGTCAAGCAATTGCTGAACAAACAACCCATCGACTGAGATTGTGAAAAACTCTAGGACATAAATATTTGTTTATGGCAGTGTTCATTAATAGTATGGTCCAGTAATGGACACTCCCATTGACTAAACCAAACCATAAAACCTTATTATGACATGACATGAATGAACAACCCTATCACTGAAACATCTTTTTTAGGTGGTGTTCACTGATAATCTGGGCCAGTTGTGAAGACTCCCATTGATTGAACCAAACCATACAATATTATTATGACATGACCTGCATTTCTTCCTATTGTGACATGATATGGATTTCTTTCATTGAAATATAGATCACTGATTATTTACAGATAACACAAAGATTCCATATTAGAGGGTTACATTTATGGAAAATTAAAAAATTCCTAGCATGAATATTTCAAATATTATAATGGCATGACACAAATTTTTTCCATTGTATTATACTCATTATTTATGAATAATGCTAAGATTCCATATGAGAGAGCAATTTTATGGAAAATAAAAATGTTTTAACCATAAATATTTTATTATTATGCCTGCCACAATAGATATTACACATTTGGTAATAAGCTAACCACCTATTATTTTGGTCAAAGAAGGTAAATAATTTTCACTTTTTCAAAGTGAAACTTTAGAAATTATTTTTTTATTTATTACATTTTTTTTAACATTTATCTATAATACTATAGATGATAATTTTGAAAATCTTATTGGAACAAACCTCGTATCATTATTACGATGGAAACACTTAAATTTTAATGCTAGTTAACTTATATTAGCATGGTCAAATTTATGTCAGCTTTTCTATCCTTGATAACTACACAAACGCTTGAATCTCATTTAATTAAAAATCGATGACACAAAAATGCGCTCAGCTGAATTTTCATAAAAAAACAGTGCAATTAATGGAATGTATGCCCAACTAAGTTGTGCATTTTGCCCGAGAAGCCCAAGTATATCAATGTAGATAAATTAGAGAAGCCAAGTATTATAATGTAGATAAATCAAATGCGCCGCTAGGTATGGATCAATGTTATTTTATTAAGGCTTGATGTTCTTAATTTTTAAATTTCTGATTTTATTATAAGATATATATTTTCTGAATTCATATTTTTTTGATCCATAATGAATTAAGAAAAGTTTTTAAGTAAAAATTACATAAAATAATTTTTTGGCGGCCTCTTTTCGAACCAACAACAAATGTGGTTTGTCATGAGCACCAAATATTATTTGATTTCTATTATTTTCCCTTTCAAAATATAATTTGTTTTTTTTTTGTAAGCTGAGTGGTACCATTTTCTATTAACAAAAAGGAAACATTACATAGTTAGGGTGGTCTCACCCCGCCCCGAAGGGAAACCGAGTTTATTGACCACTGGTAATTTTTCACAGCTGCCCAAAAATAGAATGTTTTTAGCTTGTCTTTCCATGCCTTATACACATTGTCTATCTCCCTACTACTACCTATATACTTCTGCATATATATAAAAGCAGAAAAGTTTTGCATGAATAAAGCAGAAACAAAAATAAACAGTTCCTAAATTCATCATGGACATGCCTTTGTTCACTGTTTCTCTGGATTTGCTTGCTGAGTTTTCTCTTTCTTCACCAGCACTCCACTTACCTCCAATTGTTGTTGCAGGTCCTCTAGCCTTTTATCTTGCATAAGCAGAGTTATTACTATGTTCTTCAATTCCTTCTTCAAATTCGGGATTCCCTGGGACATCTCAGCCATTTCCATTGCTACCTGTTCCAAGGCTTTAGCCATTAGCCTTTTCATGACCTAGTACAAGTGAAGAGACTGCTTGTAAAGCATCATTCTTCCTCTGGTATGTCCTGGATCAGGCATGAGGGTAATCCATTCTTCCATCTCATCCTCTGATTGGGCCTGGATGGCTTCTTCTTCCCAATGCTCCATAGTTCTTTTGATTTTAGGATTGGATTTCTCCCTATACTCCTTCTCTGCAATTCTGACTCTGTTTCCTATGGTTTGCCTGGTCCGTCTATTTCCGTCTCCCTCCGCTGGCTCTGCTTCCTCGTCCAGGCTGGGGCTGCATTGGCGTCCCCGTCTGCTACGCCCTGCCGCCAAATCCTTCCTCCGTCGACCGCCTCTTCCTCTGCGACCTCTCCCTCTTTTGTAACCTCCCCTGCCTCTTCCTGCGGACTGCAAAGGGCTACCTCCTTCTTCTTCGTCATTTCCAGTTGCTGACTTATTCTGTCTATTCCGCCTTTCCTCCTGCACGTCATTCTCCTGTCCTGCCTCCAAATCTTCGCTTTCCCCTTCCGAAATCTCGAACACGGGAATGCTCTGCTGCATCTCGTCCTCCATCTTCCGCTTCCCTTTTCTATCCGCTTCGCTCCTGCCCTGCTCTTTGATTCCACTGCTGCGCATCTAGCGATTAACGTTCCGGCTGCCCTCTGCTTCCATTTTCTCTTTACCGCTACGGTTTTCACCTCCCACTCCGCTCGCAGGTCTGCTCGGGCTATGGCGACGAGCTGAACACTCCACTCGGCTTGCTCTGTTATCCTCTCGTCTCTGTTCACCTCGCCACCCTACCCTTGCTATTCTTCTCTGCATAACGATCCTACTTAGGGTTTTACGCCGAGGATTGATCCCGAGACCCGAGCCATCATTCCCTGGACTTGTCTCTATCCTCCTGTCCTGTCCACCGACCTGCTGACCGCCTCCACTACCCTTCCCGCCGCACCATTCACCTGTGGCAATAATGCCTTGAACCTCGCCTGCTTCTGCTTGCTTCGTGCGCCGTCGTCTCATAATACCTCTCCTCTCCACGTCATGCAACCTGATCGGGTGTTCAAAATATAATTTGTTAATGATTAACTATTTATTATTTTATTTTGATGTCATTTGTTATTTAATAAAAAGATAAATGTAGATTTTTCTATGTAATAAAAAAAGTAAATGTAAATTTAAAAATATAAATTTAATTTGTACATTTTCACATTCAATAAAAAACCCTTATCAACTTAATAATTACCTATTTTAAATTTAATTTTTTATAATTATTTCAAAATTTTTAAATTTAAAACATTATTTGATTATTCATTTTTTTAGATTGTATAAATTAATTTAATATATATTGAATATTGAGAAACATTTTAGGTAGAAATCACATCAAGAATGTTCGGTAGATGCTTTGTGTGGTTCACTTTCAGGACGAGATGGAGAATTAGATAGCATCAGATTAAATAAGTACACTGTAATGAAGAGAAGCTTAATTCTAATGGCTAGATTAAAACTGTTACTTTTGACCAAGAATATTTATATTTATTATATTATTAGAATTTATATTGTTAAATAAAATAAAATTACACCACATAATTTTTTCCAAATGAAAAAATGTCATCAACATTATGTATAAGAGCAACATTGTATGGTCAAATTCTAAAATATTTCCAAATTTCTTTTAAATCCCTCATCGCATTGGAAATAAATTTCCATATATTTTCAACTTTCTAATAAACTTTCATTATATTATAAGTGATTGGACACTTTCACAATTATTCGCATTGTTGTTCAAGATTTCCAGAATAGAATTGTGTAATATTTGTGATCCTTCCAGTGTTTCTGATGGTAACTCCATCCATCATCATGAATCAAATAGATTTCATTATATTTTCAACATTCTCTTCAGCTAAGTACAATATTATCTTAAATTATTTAATTGATTTAAATTTTATTAATAAAAAATATTTATATTATTTATAATTAATTATTTATTGAATTATCTAATTATATAAATTAATTTATTATTTAATAAATAAATATTTTATAAAATTAAAATTTATATCATTAAATAAAATAAAAATGGAACACAACTTTTTCCAAAATGAGAAAAGGTCATACAACATAGTATAAAACAAAATTGTATGGTCACATTCTAGAAAACATTTCTAACATGATTTTAAAGCCTTTGGCTGTATTGCAAATAAAATTTCATTATGAAAAACGTTATTTTTGTAAATTGCATGATCACATTGTAAATTCCATGATCACATTCTAGAAAACATTTCTGATTTGATTCTAAAGCCTATAACAAAAGAAGTGTTGTACATCACTTTTGTTATTATTATTATGCCTATAACCAATATTACGCATTTGGTATTACTGAATATCTCAATTTACCAATCACTATAATCTAAATTGATCCAATTATAAACTTTAGTATTAACTTAAATTTAATATTTTTACTTTGATTTAATATTCTTTGATTTATCGCTGATGAGTAGAATGTTTGAAGTAAAAAAAAAAATAAAAAAATAAAAAAATGAATGAATGTATTTATTTATTTTTCATTAATATTTAAATAATGAAGTTAAAGATGTTTTATGATATTTTAATTGTTGTATATTTTATTTTTTTCACGGAGTTTTAATTAATTGTTTTTTTTCTTTCTTTTTCATCTCATCATTAAGTTATTGAAATGTTCACTTGGTTTCTAGTGTCAACTTCTTTTTATTATTTGTAAAGTATGTTAATGAAATTTTCACTTAGTTTTTAGTGTGAATTTTTTATCATTATTTATAAAGTATATATATATTTTCTATTATATTTCTCTATTTTTACTAGATAATAAAGAACTTTTTTTTATAAGAAGAGCTTTGGCGAAAATCACATATAGAAAGACTTTTGTCGACGCGTTTCGAACCAACTCGTGTGGTTCATCATCAGGACAAGTTGGTGGTGCTTCCTCTATTTATAAACTTGGTGGTGCTTCCTCTATTTATATTAGCTGTTCAAAATCAAACTTCCATTTGATCCAGGTGGCTTACTTGCCCGAAGGAAACCAGATAGCCACTTGTCTACATTAAAACCTGTCCAAAATTTGAAAAGGTCTTTCTCCATCCATTTAGCAACATTGTCTTTACTACTGTGCAAATTAAAAAAGTAAAAGCTTTTCATCAAAATTTTATCAGAAATGTACTGGACCTCTGCTTCAGTCCTCGTCCGAGGATATTACTGGGGCTGGCACATTAGCACTGGAGCCAAGCATCTCGCTCCTCTTCATGCCTTGTAGTGTTTGCTTGATTCCTCCCAAAGCCAAGTTATTTCTATAAGTTTGTATCTAGACTGTTGCAATTTCCCTAAGGAGTTATGCCCTAACATGATCCTTTTCCTTAGCATTCTTCTTTGCCTTTGATCCTTCGCTAGCTGCTTGTTCCTGATTAAGGGTTATGGCCAGTGCCACCACGTTCTTCATGATCCAATACTATTTTATTGTTTTTCTGAAGAGGGAGTGTCAGCCTCGAGAATTCCCTAGATTTGGAACCATACTTTCCCACTCCTCCATGGGATGTCTTAGTTCTTTATAATGTCGTTTAGTTCTCGCTCCCATCCAGAAATTTAGGCTTTGATGTTCGACAGGTTCCCTGCCATGTAGGCATCAATGAGGGCTTTCATATGTTCACAACACGAATTTCTCCCTTTTTTCCTTTGTTCTTCGTTCAAGCCGCTTGTTCCCTTTGCCATATTTTTGTCTCTCTTGCCCCTCTTGGTCGCCATGTTACCTGCGTGCCTGTCTCTGACTGATTCTTTTTGTTTTCTATCTTCCTCACTGTGTTGGGTGTGTTGTGAGGTGAGACCTATCACATAGCCATTATGATTATCAATTTGATAATAATAAAACAAAACAATTTCCCATTTACCTATGCCCCTTTTATTATCCCTTCTAGTGCTAGAATTTGTGCTCTTCGAGATTTGTTTTAGAAATTCACTAATCCTCTCAAAACTATGGGTTCTTTCCATTCTTACTATTCTTGAAGTTTTTCGCTCATGGTAGCAAACATCACGTAAACCACTCGTCTAGGGCGTTTGCTTAGGTTTGCCACCAGGGTAGGTTGGTTTACTGTTTCTCACATCGCAGGGACTCTTGGTTATGGATATGTTTTCCCTCATAATGTTGACCTTATGTTTTTCCTCCCCTAGAGGTCTTCTGTTTCCCTGGTTCCCTCTTTTCTCGATTCTACTTGCTCTCCTAGGTTTTTCCTTTTTTTTTTTCTTCTGATTTTCTCTCAGATTTTCCAACAAGGATCGTTATAGTCTCGCTCTTTCTTATTTTGTTTCGAGAATTTTCCGTGGT
This sequence comes from Pinus taeda, assembly GCA_000404065.3. NCBI lineage: Eukaryota > Viridiplantae > Streptophyta > Pinopsida > Pinales > Pinaceae > Pinus > Pinus taeda. Next base: position 63,323 of record APFE031345915.1, on the reverse strand, counting down.
GGAAAACTTTCCCATCCTGAAATCTATTCCCTCCCTTCCTGACTTACTACACAGGATTTTCATTGCCCATTCTACAGTTTTTGGCTGTCCAGGATCACAGGAGTTCTTGGGTGCCTCTCTGCTAGACTCATACCTTATCTTGAACAAATTTCCTATATTAATGCAGAGATTCATCCTATGCCTTATGAAGCTAGGGGCCAGAGGATACACATACCAACTTACAGGACTGGTTCCATTTCCGTCTGTAGGTTGCAAAGTTGTTCTTCGGCCACCTTTCCTGACTTCGGTTCTCATCTCCTTTCTCTACATGCATCTGTCTATGGCTTGATCTCTCTTATGATTTATTCCCGTCCCCTTCCTGTCATTTTCGTTTGCTGCCACATGTCTGTCATCATTCCCTGCACTAATCCCTACGCCGCCACCTTGGAATGGTGACCCTCCGTCTTGACTACCACCTCCTCGCATTAACCCTCACTTACTCCCGACTACTCTTGCCGTATGATCGCATCCCTCACCTTGCCACTTGTTGGCATCCTTCTGCCCGCCCTCCTGATGACCCCCATACCATCTTCACTGTCCTTCTTATCCATTTGAACCCTCCTTCTCTCGAGTCCTGTTCCTTCTCTGCCCTGCTCATCCACTTGCCTTCGTCCTTGTCCTCTCACTCCATTTCCCTCGGCTGTCCTTTCGGACACTTGGCCTCTTCTACCTCCTTCCTGGTCCCATCTCCCTGATCCCTCTTCCTTCCTTGTGTTACACCTTGATTAGGGATCCACTCCCCTTCTTTGTCTTGTTCTAGGATTTTTACTAAGTTTTCCATCTCCTCCATTTCGTGTAGCTCTTCCTCGTTTGCTTCTATAGTTCTTCCTACATGGCTGCTTCCCTAATTAGCCAAGTTATTAGCTGGTGCATTTCCTTTCCTTCTTACATGGGTGGGGAGGATGTAGTCTATCTATCTGGTTAGTTTACTGATCTCTTGCACCAGCCAAGCGGTTCTCCAACTTCGACTGATCTTCTCCCTCTGGGTTCCTTAATGTAGCTTTTTGATTATTTTGATTGCTATTTTCGAGTCGCCTTCCACCAGTAGTTTTTTATATTTCTCTCTTATTGTGATTTCCAGTCCTTTTTTTAGGGTGTGAAGCTCCACTTCGTTATTTTTTGCGTTGCCACAATCCATCGCATAGATTCTGAGTGTCCTGCCCCTATTGTCTCTGAATACTCCTCCTGTCCCCGCCTCGCTAAGATTCCCTTTCACAACACCGTTGAAGTTTAGTTTGATGAAATCCTTCTGAGGTCTTCTGAATTAGTTAACATCCTCCTCTTTATTGGCTTGGTGCTTCCTAGCTAGCTATGCATCATTCTTGGTTTTAGGTTCAAGCGGGTCATTATCTTTGCTTCCTTTGTGTTAGTTTTCCAGTCCTCCTCGAACCAATTTTATGTAAGAATAGTCTCTTTGATGTTTTGAATTATCTGGTTCCATTTTTCTATTTTTTGTCTACCTTCGTCCTTGAATATCAGTATGTTTCACTCTTTCCATATATTCCACAGGACAAATCCTAGCGAGAGTCTCGAGGCCCTGTTCAGGATTGTGTTCTGGTACAATTTTTTCCTCCAGTTCTCTATTGTTGTTTTCATGTTGTTTGGATTCCCGTCGCTAATTTCAAAAAGTTGCTGATGTTGTTTCCATAGGTTGTTGCTGAAATTGCAAGAATTGTAAGGTGCTCCATTGTTTCTTCTTGTTCTCGACAGAGGACACATATGGATGGGCCTCACATTTCTTTCTTTTGCAGTTGGTCCCATGTTAATGCTCGACCATGGCTCAGGATCTAGACGAAGAAGGCTATCTTCGACCATGTTTTTAATTTCCATATGCTTTCCCATTTATTTATTTCTGGATGTCTATTATGTTCTGCTTTTAATTGTTAGCCTTCTCCTATTGTAAACATTCCTTTGATTCTGTGGCCCCATCTTAGGGTGTCTGATCCTTCTTTTATCACTATTTTCCTTGTTGCCATTTCCTTGTCATAAAGTTCCCATTGAGGTGTTTTCAGTGCTTCTGGCCAATCCTGTTGTTGTTTCCACTTTCTCTAGTATCCTTCTGGTTTCGAGCACTAGTATTTTTGTATTGTGTTTCCCCCATGGAGGTTGGTGAATTATTGGATTTCTACTAGCTACGACTAGTTTTTGAGTTTTCCTCTCTGTTGGCATGCTTCTTCCCAAAAGTTGGCATTGTCCCCTCCTCTGACTTCCTAGAAACAATGTTTACTGATCAGATCCCTATTGGCACTGGAAAGATTCCAGATTTCAGAGCCTTTCTTATCATTTTCGCTTCTAAGATTTCCTTCGAGGGACTTGGGCATATAATATTTTCTCTCCCATAGTTTTTTCCGAAGATCTACCCCTCCCTTTATCCATCTCCACCACAACATTGCTCCCATTACCTGATTCTGGATGTAGGGGTCTCGGAGTCCAAGGTCTCCTTCTTTTAGGGATATGCTGAGCCAACTCCAAGATAGGAGCACCCATTTCTTTGCCGTACTAGGTCCTTGCCATAAGATTTTTTGAACATGTCTACCATTTTCTGGCAGACTGTTTTAGGGGTCGCTTGGCTAGTTAGCTAGTATATCAGAATGGACTGTAGTATTTATTTTAGTAGTATTATGTGGCTTGGGATGTTCAACATTTTGAATGTCCAGTTTTGCATTTTCCATTGAATCTTTCCTAACAAGGTTTTCCAATTGGCCACTCTATTTTGCTGGTCATTTAGCTGGATACCTAGATACTTTGTGGGGAAATTCCCAATTCTGAATCCCATCGATATTGTGAGGAAAGCTTGGGAGGGTGATCGAGTGTTGAAGAAATATATATCCGACTTCTCTTTGTTTATATCTGTCCCAGAGGCACTTGTGAAGTCTGTGAGAATTTCCATTATTTTCTGGCTTCCTTGAGCATTACCTGTTTATATAACATTACATCGTCTACAAATTGCTGGTGGGTTAGTGGAAGATCATTCCCCCAAAGTCTTAGGCCTATATATTGTTCACTGTAGACTTTTGCTTTGATGTATCTTCCTAGACCTTCTGCTGCAAGGTTAAACAAGAAAGGCGATAATGGGTCACCTTGCCTGAGCCCTCTAGTGGCATTGACAGCTTCTATAGGGGATCAGTTAAATAGAACAGGAAAAACTGAAGTGGTTACCATTGACATTACCCATCTCATCCATCTTTCATCGAAGCAAAATGCCTTTAGTATTTTTTCAAGATACTCCCAGTTCAGTCTATTGTAGGCTTTGGCCAAATCTAATTTTACCAGCATCCCTTTGGTTTTTGATTTTTTAAGGAGTGAATTTCTTCTTGTGCCACCACAATGCCGTCTGTTATTTTCTGCCTTTGACAAACCCTGTCTGCTCTTGGGATATCAAGCTAGGTAGTATGGGTTTTAGTTGGTTAACCATTATTGTAGCTAGGATTTTATATATAAAATTGCAAAGAGCTATAGGTCGGAACCCTTGTGGTTCTTCCAAGTGCTCTGTCTTTGGGATTAGGGCTAGGAATGTTGAGTTCAGGGCTAGGTGCATACTTTTGGTGCATCTAGATTCCTCTACTAATTTCACTAGGTCTTAACTCATCAAGGTCCAAGTCGCTTGGAAAAATTCTTCAGTAAATCCATCAAGCACAGGTGCTTTGTTCTTTCCCATATTTTTAATTATCTCTTCCACCTCTGCTTTAGTTATTACTCTTAGTAGAGCGAGGTTCTGATCTCTACATCCTAGATTAGGGATATGTTGACTAATTTTGTGAATGTTAACCTCCTTTCTAATATTTGTTTATGTTAGAAACCATTTGAAATGCTGAACTAACAGATTCTTCATTTCTTCCTTTTGAGTTAGCCTATTGCCTTGCTGGTCCATTAGGGAGAAAATTCTGTTTTGCTGTCTATGTTGTACCATTGATTTATGGAAGGATTTCGTGTTTCTTTCTCCTTCTTTTAGCCATTGGATTCTTGATTTTTGTTTCCAAAGGATTTCCTCTTGTTTTATCCTTTCCTCCAATTTTTTTATCACCAGTCGCTCCTCTTTTACAAACTCTTTACTTCTTCCTTCCTCAATAATTTTCTGTTGTATGTGCTTCATCTTTATCTGATTTATCTCTTGTTCCTTCTGTATGTTCCCAAATTATTCTTTGTTCCATTTCTTGAACCTCTCTTTTAGGTCTTTTAATTTGAGTTGAAAGGTGTGCATTTGGTTTCTTCCTTCTATCACATTCTCAGTCCCTATCCACCATTCCTTCATTTTATCTATAAAGTTAGTTTCTCTTAGCCTGAAAGCCTCGAACCTAAACAGTTTCTTCTGGTTCTTTTGGTTCATAGAAATTTCGAGTTTAATAGGCCAATGATTTGACCCTAAACACGGAAGGATTGTTTCTTCATAGAAAATATCTTTCCCAATGAAGTGTTCTGTTGCTAAGAATTTGTCTAGCCTAGAGGCTATTTGTCTACTTCCTCCCCTTTGATTGTTCCATGTATATTTTCCATTTATGGTTGGGATATCTACCAATTTTAGTTCTTCTTGAAGATCCCTGAACCTCTCCATCTCCAGCTCTTCTCTTTGCAAACCTCCTTTTTTATCCTCTATTGATGTTGTCAAATTGAAGTCCCCTGCTAACAACCAAAGTTTCTCTTCATGGAGTTTTCCTAGCTTTTGTATTTGAAGGAGGAAATTTCCTTTTTATGCTAGAATATGAGGACCATATATTGCAGAGACTAGAAACCATTCTCTATTTCCGATTAGCCGGAATCACCCCATGAGGATTCTTTTCATGCCTATATAGTAATCTATTGTAGTCTTTGCAGGGTTCCATAGTATTTCTATGCCTCCTGCATTGCCTTTCACATCTATAGTCATGCATTCGTACTTTGGTTTTATTTTATTTAGGATTTCCTCCATCCTCCCTCCTGTGATTTTTTTTTCTTGTATCAACATGAGTTGAGGTTTCTCTTTTCTTAGCCTATCTGCTAAGTGTCTCTATTTGCCTTTACTATTAAGGACTCTTATATTCCAGGATGTGATTATCATTGGGTTGCTTGGTCAATTTGGTGGAATACTACTGATAGCAGTACTACCCTACCTGTATTTACTAACATTTCTCCCATAATCTGTATAGATTCATGTAGGTTTCTTCGACCTCTTTTCTTTCCGCCTTTTGTTTTGTTAGGGTAGTCTTGGGTGCTGTCCTATTGGATGTCTAGTTGTTCTTCCATCTCCACCTTCCCCTGCCCTTGTTTCGCTTGATATTGCTAGAATATTTCTTTGTATAGTCATTTTTGGTCTTCTGGAATGAATCATTCATCTAGATGTCTCCATTCATTCAGTAGTTTTCTCAGCACCTCTTCTTCCATGCTTAGTTCTTCTCCCCTACTTGTATCTATTTCCATTGTACTGTTATCCATCTTCTCCCCGTCTTCCATTTCCTCCTTCTCTGTCGGCTCTCTTTGGGCTTTTCTCTTAGATTTTAGTTTACCTTGGCTCGAGCTGATTTCCTTTCCTTCCCCCCCTGATAGTCTATTGTTTGGGCTTCGTTGTTATCTTCTTATTCTTCTTGTAGTACTTCAAAGCTATTTGTTCCACTGAGCTAGGCTTGTTGTTCTTTCCCCCCCTGCTGGTATTCTCTCTTACTTGTCTTATTTTGCTTTTTACTTCTTGAAACCCTTCCTTTTCTTCTTGGTTTTTCCTTTGCTGTTTATGCTTATACTCTTCTTCTTCTATATTTAGTGGGCACTCCTTAAATAGGTGGCCATACTCATGACATCTTCTACATCTAAATGAAACATGTTCGTAGTCTGGGGTTTGTTGCCAACCTCTTCATGATATTCTAGTTCTACTGTCTCTGGGATGGGGTCAGCTATATTCATGTAAACACATATTCTGGCATATGAGGTGTATCTTGCTTTTTTTGTCGTTTGTGCTATTTTGAAAAAATTGGCTATCATGTTTCCTATGCCCTCTAGAATCTCTGGGTCCCAGAAGTCCATTGGGAGGCCAAATAGCCTAACCCACACCAGGGCTGCCATAAATTTTTCCTTGTCTGGGTCATAGCATTCTTCTCAGTATCTCATACTCAATCTAGCATTATAATGAAATTAAAGGACCATTTTCAAATATGTTTTCTTTGTCTTGCAGGTTCGAGAATATTACCGTGAAGAAGCCTCTTACTCCCAACTTTAGCTTGATATGGCCTCAGGGTTGCCCTTTTTGTTGGATCCATTTAGTGAGGTCCTTTTCTGTCGGCCATACTCCAATGAACTTGCATGCGCATGGTATTTCATATAACTTTTGTATCGCTCCAGTTTGTTCATTGGTATGATAAATCTTGGTTTCTCTGTCACACATGGTAAACATTTACGTTTGTTTCCAGCTTGCCATCTCGCTCCAAGGGCTGGTCTTGGATTTCTTGTTTCTCCCGCCTACTTTTGGTTATTGCTATTATGGCATTCCCTTTTTGCCGCATCTCGATAGGAGGGGGTCTCTCCGCCCCTCTCCTCCTTTGTCATTTGCCTCTAATTCTTAGTGTCTGGGTCTACTGCTTTTAGCAGTCTGCAGTTTTTTGGCAAAGTGCCACCTAGCTCATGGATGCCTAACCATTAGGGTTGTAGAGTGTTTTTCTTCTTTCTCCACTCAACTAAAAATTAAGAGACTGATATTAAAAACCAGATAATAAAGAACTTTTATATATATATATATATATATATATATATATATATATATATATATATATATATATATAATATATATATATATATATATATATATTGATAGAATTTTTTTAAGCTAAGTTTGGAACAACTAATAATTTATGGAAAATTTTTTCTCTTAAATCATTTTCAACTTACCAAACCTTATATTGATATAATGTTTTTTAATCATTCCAGTAAATAAGTTATATATATATATATATATATATATATATGTGTGTGTGTGTGTTATTTAAATCATTTTATCTCACCAAACAATAACTTAATCATTTTATCTCACCAAACAAACCTTATATTGATACAATGTTTTTTAATCATTCCATTAGGTTTTTTATATATATATTTTGGATATACTATCGTTTTTGGTAATCATTAAGTTATTTACAGGGTGATAGAGTTTCATTTTTTTACAAGTAAGTTTGGAATACCTAATAATTTATGGAACAAATTTTTCTTTTTCCTAATTTTTAAGTCATTTCAATTTACTAAACTTTATATTGATATAATGCTTTTTAATTTTATTAAATTTTATCTTGAAATGCAATGTCTTATAATCATTTCATCTTACCAATCTCTTATATTGAGATACAATGTTTTTTTATATCCAAAGTAGTTATGTCTTTTTTTTTCTCTTAATATAATGAAAAAATAGTTATTAAAATTTTATCTATCTATCTATCTATATCTATATCTATATTCTATATATATTATAATATATATATATATTTATATTATTAATATATATATATATAATATATATATATATATATCTATCTATAGAGCATTGTGGTATGGATAATCTATGATATTGCTCTGTCATATTTGTAGCAAAGGCCATGTACACGTTAAAATATCTATGATTAACAATATTTAAATCATATATTAATTCTTTTTATAACTAATATAATTAATTAAAATAATGCTATAATTTTGTTAATTTTTATGATTTTTTAAATCTTGGAAATGTGAATTGTATCATAAAATAAGTTTTTTGAAATATATTATAATTAGTAACCATTTAATTAATAAAATTGTACTAGTCTAATATATATAATAAATTGGCACAATATTTTTGTTTCAAAAGATATATACATGTTTCTAAAAACATCATAATAAAAGTAGTTTACATTTTAATTCATAACTACTCCACTAAAAGCATCTCCTAAAACCACTTTCAACTTTCTTCGAAATAAAACAGGAATTGAAGGAAAACAAAACAATCATACAAAATCATTATTTACAATAATATTTTGGAAAACTTCCTAAATTAAATATCTTTAAATTTATTTTACATATACCCTAACAAATTTTTTTATGCATTTATTCAACATTAAAAAAACCAACCTTCCCTTATTATTAGTTTCTCTGTATAAAAATTCCAATATAATGACGATCAAATTCAAAACCCAATTATGATAAGAAAAAACTACCTTTAATGTGTATGAAGATTATATCATTATCTTAAAACCCTAATTTCATTGCAGTTGTGTTTCTATATATGAAAGTGACTACAAGATTTGTTTAGGGGATCCCTATGTCTTTACACACTATATTTGCCCTATGTTCTAATATAAAATCATCTTTACACATAAAAAAAAAAGAAGGCATAACCTTATATATATTCCTTTTTGTTCTTAAGTTATTTTTTTCAAATTTAATCATTTATGAGAAAAATATAATTAGAAAGTTGAAGACTATAGTAAAATTGAAAAAAAATAAAAATAGTTTTTTTTTAAAAAATTTATAACGGGTCAATACCATACACTTATAAGTGGTATACGTCATGGTAGTTGTTTGGATTTTTATTTTATTTTTAAAACAATTTACTATTTATTTGTAATTTTGATTTTTTTTTTGTGTTAATCCTATGTATTGTGGTGTGGTTTTGGTTATTATGGATATTGGTTAGTGGTATATTTACTATACACGTTTTGAAATTTTAAGAAAATATGATATTTTACAATTCTATTATTTCATTTGGGATAAATAATTGTTACAAGTATTTTAATTCACTGAAACTATAAGTAAATAATGACAAAATCTTTTATTTTTTTAAAACTTATTATTAAGTTGGTGAGTAGATATTATTACAGATAAATATAGGAAAACTATGTTGGACATGCAATCCTTCATTTCAACAAATATCCCAATTTTACACCAAACTATGAAGCTAATTAGTTCGATAGAATATCTCTAACCAATTGGTGGGTCCCATCAATAGGTATATTCTGAGGCCCATTGTGCTATTCTCCAACCCTTAAACTCTCTTTTTCTCACACTAATTTATATTTTGTAGCCATAATGTGTTTAGTAGTAAGACTAAAGTGTGCTTGTCATATTTCATGACCTAATGTGGTTAATATGCAATCAAAAGAAGCATTTTTGGAGATATTACTATGCAGGGGCGAGTTGGAGGCATCTAGAGAGAATATAGGAGCCCTGTCCACTACATTAACTCTCCAACGTGGCTTGAGTCCCATGATTACTCACCAGCAATTTGAATCCCACTAACAGTCGAGGAACTCAAGTGCATGTGAAGATCCAAAGGAATTAGATCCACCAATTTCGAGATTTTGGAGGGAAGCAGTCCTCCTCTTAAGGGATCTGCCCCTCAGTCACTTTTTGTATAAACAAACAAGCCTAAGGGCTCATTAGGATTCGAAATTTTGTTTGAGATAAAGATAGCTATTGAGAACCAAGAGCTTGATATTGTTATTTTCATCTTTGATATGATGTGTGTGACTCTTATTTGTTGTTAATGGAAAGATTATTATTGGTCTACATCTGAGTTAACTTTGGAGGGTTGAAACCCTTGGGTTTGGGCCTAACCCAGAGGCTTTATTCACTCATGTATTATTTCCTTATTATTGTTCAATTCATCGTGCTTCTTTCCTTGTTTAAGTAGGAATTATATTTCAAAAATTGTACTTGCAGGTTGGATCACCACCTCTCTTGTGGGAACCGTTGTTGAAGAATCTAAAACAACAAGCCAAAAACATGTGTTTATGATTTCGTGGTAATTACTAAGTTTTGGATTGAGATCATTTGCATGCTTGGTTTCTGCAACTTAGAAATTAGCAGGATTGATTTGGTAATTAGAAAAGATGCATGTTATAGGACAGAGTAGTTCTTGAAGAAATAAAATTAAACTCATCCTTTCCACTTTAATTAATTTCATTGCAATATTGATGTATGTCCTTTATTGCTAATCCGCAAGAGTTTCCAGTGATTTACAAGGGTTGGTACACGCATCCACATTCACTTAGAAAATCCCATATTCCTCGTGGACACCTCATACTGCTGTCAAGATCTGCCACCGAAATCATCTTTTCAAGGTTAATGAGGGACACCGTGAGCATGAAATTGTGTGCATGATAGGCCTCAGATGGGTGCTAGGCTTGGAAAAATACCTCACACATCCTTCATCAACCTTCATCCACCCTTCACTACCTTCATAACACCATCCTTTCCCTCAGAAATCTCTCAGACCTATTCTTGTAGAAAACATTGCAGTCCTATAGCAAAATAGAGCTTCTTGTAGCACTTCCTGTAGTAATCTTGTAGCACTGCCTAATTTCAATAAGATTCGCCCTAGGATCCTAAATCTTGCATTTTGAAGTTGAATAATAGCCCCTGATTTGATTCCCTAATTAGGGAGTCTCCAAGACCACTCCAAACCTATCCTTCATCCTGTGAAAACACAAAACAACAAGTAGATTAGAGTTAGTTTTATAATTCTATAGTTGTGTTGAAGATTGAATTCCTTCTTCTCAAGAAACTTGAAATTATATTAATGATTCCTACAATTAGAACATTGATTTTATTCGTGTGCAAATATAATAGCATAACTTTACTTCTGCAACTTGTATAATCTACTGCTTTCATGAAGTTACAACTAGTATTTACATTTAATGAATGGTATTTTCATCTCTGTAGATAGAATAATGTTCATTCCCTTGCAACCATCATATGCTTTCATATAAATTCTCTTTTTAGTTAGCTAAAGGAGTGGTCTCCATATGCCTTGATCTAATATAATGACTAAGGGTGACATGAGTAGAACTTAACCTATTGTGCATATAAAACTGTCACCTCTATGTTTGTATGGACCCTGGGTTGCTAATTTAAGTTGAGAGCCTTAGGAGTTACAAAATCCTTAATGAAATACCAGGGCTCATCACTTTTTGGCATCATTTCCAGGGACGTGGCCAAGTAGGTGATATTTCTACTTAGAAAGTTTCTTATTTTTTTTCTTTCTTTCTATTTTGGATCAATATTATTGGTTTGAATGCTTAAAAAAAATATAAAAAGAGAAAAATTAAAAAAATAGAGTTAGTTATTTCATGCCTCATAGGAGTAGAGATAGCTAAGCGAAATTCCTACCAAAAATCCCCACACCTTCAAGCAACCAACCATCATTCTTCTTTGGTGACTCTAAACTTCCCTCTGTGACTACAAGGGAGTTAGAAAACCCTCTAGGTGAGAAACCTAAATTTTTTGAGGAACCCATAGGAGAAGAAGATCCCACCTTTCCTATCCACACCATGGATGAAGATATACAAATGAGCTTTTACCTATCCGAGAAACTAATGGGAAGGCCATAATGAAGAATATAAGTCCTGCCATCCTTCCACATTTCCATGGCCTAACCTCTGAAGACCTTGACACCTTCATGTTTGAATTTGCTATTGTCTGTAGGACCTATGATTATACCTCTAATGAAAAAAAGATGAAGTTGTTTCCATCTACCCTCAAAGATGCAACCTTGTGCTAGTTCATGGGTTTACCTAGAGACAACATCACTACTTGGGCCCAAATGCAACAAGCCTTTAATGGTAAGTACATGGATTACTGTAGGTCCAAAGAAAAAAAGGAATAATTCTTTAGGATGATCTTAGGACTTGATGGATCCTTAGAAGACTATGAGGAGAGATTCCAACTCAATTATAGGAAGGATAGATGTATCCTTGACCTTGAGTCAGTAAAGCTAGTTCTTCTCTAAGGGATCAGGGAGGATGTAATGGATACCCTCAACATTATGTCTAAAGGAGACGTCTACTAGTTGCCTTATGATGACATCAAGATGGTATTCAGGAATCACTTTAGGGCTGCTGGGAAAAATGGTAGGTTTAACGAAGGTTTGGTAAATTCATCTCCCTCTACATCAACCATAAAAAATGATATAGGAAATATGTTGGAGTACTTCAAAAGTGAAAATTTGCATACCTTTTCCCTATATATGAATACTATGCAGATCAAAAGGAAGCAGAGAATGTGCTAACTATATTTTTCCCTAGATGCACTAAGGGACATCTTAGGAATGAGTGCCTACTAAATGTTATAGAAGTATGATTTGTCTGTGAAGAAAGTCATGTAACAAACAAATGTCCCTCTCTACCAGGCCTAAAATCTATATACCTAGGGGAAGAAGGTGGTTCAGAGAAAGTCTGCTTCATCAACCAAAGGAGGCCCCAAGGCCCTCAACCAGATCAATAGAGCGTGCAAGGTGCACATTATCCCCCTTATAATCCAAATCAGAATGCACCTTTCTAGCCTTGGTACCATTCCTCTCATCCATCATGGCCTATCTCCTATCATTGGCCTTATGCTCCTCATTACCCTCCTCAACCTATCAACCCTCCTGTCCAACCATGTCCACATCAATCTCCTCAATGGGACAACTCCTCACAAGGATGGAAGCCTCAAACAATCCAACCTCCCGCTTTAATGCCTCCACCACAACCTCAACCACAAATTCCTCACCATAAGCTACCTAATCAACCTCAACTACTTTCTCAACCTAATCTAAACCCAAACAATAAGCCGACACAATAGGTGTACAATGAGGATACATCCCATCCTATCGAAATCCAAGAGATCAACCTTTAGTCCGGGAAGGTACTTCCATATGCCCAACTACCTTCTCCACCTGAAGAGCTTGAAGAAGAGAAGGAAGAAAGTGCCCATCAAGCCAATGCATCTCCTTACCTTAAGAGGTTGTTCCAATGTAAACAACACACCATAGAAGAGGAAAACATTATGGGAGAATTGAAGAATTTGTGTGTCAAAGTACCCCTTCTCCAAGCCATCAGAGATGTCATCGTTTACAACAAGATTATGAAGGAATAGTGTTTAAAAATTCCTGGGAGAAGAAGAAGAGATACCCCCACTATCAATGTTGTTGGGAAACTATCTGATCTAATGCTTAAGAGGGTGAAATCCCTAAATTTCTTGGACCTTCGTACCGAATAGTGGATGTGCACATAGATAACATTAAGGTCCCTAATACCTTGATTGACCCTAGGGATGAAATTGATGTGATGACCAAGGAAATGATGCTCAAGCTCAATCTCCAAGGGGCCTTGATGAATACCACTATAGTACTGTAGCTTGCAGATAGATCCATAATAGCTCTTGAGGGAGTTATTGAGGATGTAATGGTCTCCGTTGACTCCTAGGAGTACCCCACCAATTTCCTTGTGCTTCAGCCCAAAACCAAGTTTAATGGCTACCCTCTCATCCTAGAAATACCTTGTTTGGCCATTGCTGATGCCTACATTAGCTTCAAGACTGGGAACATGACCATTAAGAATGGGCATCTATCAAAACAACTTGTGTTGTATCCTCCTGCTTAACCTTCCATTGAGCATGAGTTTCCCTTGTGGTTAAAGGATGAGGAAGAGGAAGAATTTTATTAGGCATCCCTCTACCCAGTCTGCACACTAGACACTGCTATATGGGGTGCAGCTTGGTGAAGATGACCTTATTGACCATATATTATAAAATCAACCTCCCGCTACCATGCGAGTTGATGAAATGATGAGGAAATCTAAGAGTAACCCTTGGACTGATTTGTGCTCTATTGAACCTAACCTAGAACATTCCAAGGTTGTAGAGATTAGCCCACCCAGAACTGTAAAGATCAACCCTTGTCTCTCAGCTAAGTAGGAAGAATAATTATGCAATGTGCTGAGGAAAACTTGGATACTTTTGCTTGGGAATATAACGAGATGAAAGGTGTGCATCCATCAATATGTACTCATCATATATACCCCAAAGAGGGATGAAAGCCTATGCTCCAACCCCAAAGAAAGATGAACCATTCTCTTAAGGACATTACGAAAGAGGAATTACAAAAGCTATTGGGAGAAGGGTTCATATACACTATTTCAGATAGTGAGTCAGTGTACCCCCCATCATAGTCCCAAAGAAAAATGGGAAGTGGAGGATCTGTTTTGATTACCGAGAACTTAACAAGGCTACAAAAAGGACCACTTCCCTTTTCCTTTCATTGACCAAGTCTTGGATGGCCGTGTAGGGAAGAGATTCTTTTCCTTCCTAGATGGGTTTAGTGGGTATAATCAGATACATATCAACCATGAGGAGAAAGAAAAGACTACATTCACATGCCCTTGGGGTACCTTTTCTTATAAGGTCCTTCCATTTAGTTTGTGTAATGCACCTGCTACCTTCTAGAGAGAAGTTTTGAGTAACTTTTCTAACCTTGTTCATGAATTTGTTGAGATATACATGGATGAATTCACTCCTTATGGTTGAGACTTCTAGGAAGATACTTCTAACCTATGTAAAGTCTTAAAGAAATGCATTGAGATGAATCTTTCATTAAGTATCGAAAATGTGAATTTTTTATGAATGCAGGGATTGTCTTAGGCCATTCCATATTCAAGGATGGGATACAGGTTGACCCAAAAAAAATTTCCATCATTAAAAGGGTCCCTATCCCTCAAAAGAAAAGAGATTCCAGGAGCTTCCTTGGATTGGCTAGGTATTATAGAAGGTTCATTGAAGACTTTAGTAAATTTGGTTCACCTTTGTTTGGAATATTGGCTAAAGATTTAGACTTTTGTTGCACAGAAAAATGTTAAGAGGCCTTTGAGGTTCAAAAAGAAAAGCTGACCACTACATCCATCCTTAGGGGTCCCAATTCAACATTACCTTTCCATATACGCACATATGCATCAAATAAATATTTAGGGGTAGCCTTAGGACAAGTTCAGGATAAATTTCCCTATGCTATCTATTTCATCAATAAGAACCTTTCTAAATATGAGCTAAACTATATAGTCACTTAGAAATAACTCCTAGCTGTGGTGTTGGCATTATGACCAATGTGTTTTCCTTGATGGAAACCTACTTGTATTAGGATGCATATGTATTGTCCTTGATGGAAACCTACTTGGTAACAAATGTCAACCTAATGATAGAAGGATGAGTACATATGTGACAGAGAGTTTGGACAAAGGCATAACAATCCAGAGACAAAAGAATTATGAAGGTGATGTTTTGAGAAATACACGCGGGTTTGTGACGCAAATCTGCATACATATGTGGGTATAGTGCAGAAAAGTCACGTAAAATTTTCGCACCATGGTATTCTAGATACTAGGAGTATTTACCATGGTATTGGCCCATAGTAATGAGTACAACAATGGATATTTGATCCCGTCCAGGAATACCATCGACATAATTAAGGGTTTGACCCAAGGTATTGGTTAGGGTCTAAAATTTATAAGGAGATGGAGTTCAAAGTGGTTTATGTGCATGATATGGGTTATTGATGGATTGTTTGATCTGAAATATGTATGCACCAGGAAGTATGATGATTGATCAAATCCAATAGATCTGAAATGACTATACATTGAATAATATTCTTATGGGTTGGTTTTATCTGTGATGATAATGTTTTGATGTGTGTTTTTTACTATTTATGGGTTTGACTAAAGTTATGTTGTACAATGAGGGTTTGAGTCAATAATTACAGATCTGTATGCATGTTTATTTAAGAAAAAATGCCTACATACACAGATTAGACTCTGAGTAGTAGTGTATCGATTTTGCAGTATGAACATATCTATACATGGGTATCAAATATGAAAGGCACGTACATATGCAGAAGTGTTTTTTAAGTGTCATGTACATATGATAGGATTTTGCTGAATGTGATGTCTGATCAGCTTGACTAGTCTTGTTGTGTTTGCTATTGTATGTCAATGAAGTCTTTCATGATGATCTAGGTTTGATAGTGATGGTTGAGGTTGAATGATTTATGGAATGATTTGTTGAATAGTAATGATGTTGCTATTTATATATGGTTCATAGATCTGTGATTTGTTTTGTAAGTGATTCAGTGAATATCTCAATATGACAATGATTCAATTTCAAAGTTAAGTGTTTTAAGATATGTACGTAGGAATGATTCATGGAAAGCGTGTATATACGCATATATTCTTAAGAAAAATAATGTATATATTTTGATATATGGTTGATTAGGGTTTGCAGTGACAAAATTTGGTTTCTGCGCTGAAAAATATGTGGATTGGTATTCTGGTGAATATATTTACAGTGATCTAACTAGTTTGGGTCCTAGTTGGTACAATGATTAAGTAATTTTATATGATGATTGGTTTCAATTTTATTATTTGATATTGTTCTTAAATGATGGTAGTGGGTCCAATATGAAAATTTGATGAAACATGGCCTATATATTCGATGTTGTTGTTCAGGTGGATCTAGTATGAAAATTATGAAGTGTGGTCCACAAAGGTGTTGAGGGTTGGAGCCTTTGGTGAGGAAGTCAAAGCTTCTTTTTAGTGGTAGTTGGTAAATCTGATCAGGGGGTTGGAAGTCCCTTCCGATGGCTGTCGGTAAATGAGATCAAGGGGTTGAAGGTCCCTTCTGGTGGCTGTCAGTAAATGAGATCAGGGGGTTGGAGCTCCCTTCCAGTTGAGTGCTAGAGAAGGAGAAAAGGTTGTATCCTTCTACAGGTGGGTACCTGAATGCTGGTATAAGTCTGCGCCAATACAATATTGTAAGAATATTTTGATTATAATAAAATATGAAGACAAAGATGAAAACAATGGTGGTTTTTTCCCACATTGGGTTTCCACCTAAAAATACCAGTGTTCATGTGTGTTAATGTGTTGCTTATGTGTGATGGTTTATTCTTTTCTTACTACACATGGTTACTATTTAATTAATTCCTATTGAAGTATTGATACACTGGTTCAATTAAACATATGATGAATTAATGAAAAGTAAGTTAACTCGATATACGCTAGTTGTTTGCATCAGAGTCATGTACATACACATGTTTACTTTAGTATAGTCACGTATAGAAATATGAATAAGAAAAGAAAAGTTCAAGTGATTTTTAAAGTACTGATTCACGCCCCTTAGTATTTTTCCCAACAATTTGAATCAGAGCAGGTCCTTTAGAAGAAGCTTGATCGCTTGAAGGAGATCTGTCAAGATGAGTAGTCAAGAAAGAGTTTTTCTATCAAGCCACCTTTATTTAATGGAACTAAATTTGACTTTTGGAAAATTAGGATGAGAGCATACTTTTAGGTAGTCAGAGATGATGTATGGGAAATCATTGAAAGTGGATATCAATATCCAACCTCCATTCCCACATTTACTGTAAGAAAGAAATGGTATGAAATCAATGCAAAGGTTGTAAATGCCATCTTGGGAATTTTGGCTGAGTTTGAGTTTGTGAAAATAATGCAATTGGACACACCAAAGGGAATGTGGGATAAGCTTATCCAAATTTATGAAGGTGACACCAAGGTAAAACATGCTAAACTCCAATCATTTAGAATACAATATGAGACACTGAAAATGCATGATGATGAAAGAATTGCAACATTTTTCCTTAGAGTAGATGAAATTGTTAATTCCATGAGAAATATTGGTGACAAAATAAAATATTCTAATGTTGTTGAAAATATTTTGATATCATTAACTTCAAACTTCGATCCCAAAGTCTCTGCTATCGAAGAAATGCAGGATCTGAAAAGTATCACACTTCATCAACTCCATGGAATATTGACATCATTTGAGATGAGGAAAGATGGTCCTTTAGATATGAAAGAAGCAACCTTCAAAGCCACATATAAAGGGAAATAGAAGGAAGCACCCAAAGACACAAGCTACATATCAGATGAAGAAGAAGCAAACTTCGTGAGAAAGTTGCAAGTAGGAACTGGAAAATTCAAAGGTAAGCTTCCATTTAAATGTTTTGTTTGTGGAAGAGTAGGTCATTATGCATCCAAATGTCCTTATAGATAAAATCATAAATAAAATGGAAAGAATGTTACTACAAATAATTTCTCTAATAAGAAAATCTTTTACTCCAATGAAGATAGTCATAGCACATCCGATGACCAAGAAAATTTAGATTTAGATTCTAACTATCTAGTACTTATGGCTATTGAAGATCAATCATTAAATGAATCAGTTAGTTGTGAGGTAAGTGATTCAATGAAAACCCTAAAGGAGAATGATAAACTCGGGAATGCTAACAAAGAATTGGAATCAAAAGGAAACAATATGATTGAGGAAATAAAAATGTTAAAGATGGAATTAGAAGCAACCAATAGAGGAATTGAAAGCATAAGACAACAATTTCAGGAAAAGGAAAAAGATTGTGAAACATTAGAATATGAAATTATGACCCTAAAGGAAGATTATGAGAAGGTCAACAAATGGGCAAAGGCATCTAAGTCTATAGAGAAGTTTATTAATGAACAACTCTCTTGTTTTATCAAGACAAGCATTGGGGATGATCATACACAATGTGATGACAAAAACCAATATAGTGTTGTTCAAGTGAAATTTGAATCAAGTCACACATCTCCTTGATCAAGGACAAACTCTGTTCCTATGCACAAAGGATGGTTTTATGGATATTGTTTATCTTGTAACTCATTTCGACATACGATCACTGATTGTAGGTCAAGTATGCAAAATAGAACTAGGAGGTGGGATAAGTTCCGACACATAATTAGAAATTGCAAGTAGATGTGGAGGAAGAAGGAATCTCAGTAAAAATAGGGAAGATTGACCCTACTACATTCCATTGGTTCTTAAATATTACTTCTCACATTGACTGCAGAAGTGATGTGAGGTACATGACCTCATAAGAGAAAATGATGACTATCAGGTCCTCATGATCAGTGATGTGTAATATCAAGGGGAGTAATACATATGATGTCTTTAAGATGACTCCCATGGTTGTTTTTTATATTCATGTTGCTTATATTACTGAAAATGCATTTGATGTAGCAACAGTGAAAAGGTACAAACAAAACAAACTTATGGGGGGCTGTGGTTATGAAATTTCAACATTTTACATTCTGTATGCAGATATTATAAAGGATAGTCACGTATATATGCGAGTTCTGACACAAAAAATCACATATGTTTGCCTATGATGAAGAAACAATAGGACATACTCAGGGGAAGGCTCTGATATGCTTTAGACAATTATTATTTGG
The DNA here is from genome assembly GCA_000404065.3 of Pinus taeda. Taxonomy (NCBI): domain Eukaryota; kingdom Viridiplantae; phylum Streptophyta; class Pinopsida; order Pinales; family Pinaceae; genus Pinus; species Pinus taeda. The sequence continues at coordinate 44,277 of APFE031345915.1, read as the reverse complement.
CTTTGTTATTTTGATGCTGTTGATTACAATCAGTGGATGCTACTTAGAAGTGGTATTGATGATTTATGGATTGCTACAATATGAAATTTATGCTTTGATGGATCTCTGATTGATGAAGTTTCTTTGATGTCCTAACTGATGGATGAGTTGATGTGATTAGATAAGTGAAGATTTGGCACACGTTCAGGGGTAGCATTTGCTATGATTCTAATAATGCATTGTTGGCATTATGATTTCTTTAGTTTTCCTTGTTAAATAATGGTGTTCATGATAAGTATATTAGTGATGCTTCTGAAGATACTCATGTTACTAAAGTTTTTGAATGATGCTATGCTACTGACATAATGCATGAGTTACTTTTGGTGAAATTATGGATGATTCTTATATATTGTTTGAGCCACTGATCATATTTTTGATGATAGAATACTCTATGGTGATGATATGATTAAGGAATATTGTTCTTCTTTGTGGAAATATCATGTAGATCTTATTATCCCATGCTATGATTATTTGATGATGATGTTTCTGTCATGGATGAAGACTATGTGTTGTTACATATTATGATGCAAATGACATGATTCTAGAAAATTATGATTCTAAGCATGATGATATTGATGATATGGGATCACAAGGATGAGTAGTTGATGAATGATGCTACATTGCACTATCTTACTTTGACTCTCACATATTTTGTTGATGCATGAAAATATATGTTTCTCTGCTGCAAAAGATCTATATGATTTTGATGATTGTGGATTGAGGATATTCCTACTAAGGGAAAGAGCAAGTTGACTTTGATGAGGTCAAGGGGATGATTTCTACAAAAAAAATATTGTTGTTGATGATGCATACTTGGTCACAAGTTGATGATATTACATTACTTTTTGATGATGTTCATGTTGCCACTATTAGATGCTTATGGTACAAATCCTATATGATATATGATGATTGCTGAGGACTATCTTGGTCTTACTACCTTACTATTGAGGTCTTTGGTCTTGGTTATAAATGTCATATCTGCTAGTTGATGTAAAGGTCATGAAAAGACCCATGATGTCATCATTAGTCATGTTTGGACTATTGGGGTCAAGTCAATTATGTATGTAATCCCATGTTGGGAATTTTATGTAATCTTGAATCAAATATGTAACCCCATTATGTTATGTGATCAATGTAAGCACGAGTCATTAGTGATAGGAAAGGTCATAAAGTCATGTACTTCTTTGTACATCTTCAAAAAATTTAGCATGTACTCAGGGGGATCATGGTCAATGTATAGTGTTCATACTAAACATATCAGATCTACAACGCTCATGTCAACAAAGGGAGAGAAGCCTTCATTCAACATTGGTAATCCCTTTTCCCTTGATGTCAAAAGGGGAGAGAAGCTTGGTGTTTGGAGAATGCTTGTGGCTTGGGAAAGAAGATTGGTATATCTACAAATGTGTTTACATATATCTATAGGCGATGGTGACCAAACACCAAAGTGGTTGCCATCAAGTCCAAAGGGGGATATTGTTGGTATTATGACTAATGTGTTGTCCTTGATGGCAACCTCCTTGTAGTAGGATGTGTATGTGTTGTCATTGATGGAAACCTACTTGGTAAAATATGTCAACCTAATGATAGTAGGATGAGTATAGATGTGACAGAGAGTTTGGAAAAAGGCATAGTAGTCTAGAGATAGAAGAATGATGAAGGTGATGTTTTGAGAAATACACGCAGGTTCTGTGACGCAATGACACGTACATATGTGGGTATAGTGAAGAAAGGTCATGTACAATTTCTGCACAATGCTATTCTAAATACTAAGGGTCTTTACCATTGTATTGGCCCATAGCAATGAGCGCGACAATGGATATTTGATCCCATCCAGGAATACCATCAGAATAACTAAGGGTTTAACCAAAGGTGTTCGTTAAGGCCTAAGATTTATAAGGAGATGGAGATCAAAGTTGTTTATGTGCATGATATGGGTTATTGATGAATTGTTTGATCTGAAATAATGATGCACCAGAAGTATGATGATAGATCATATCCAATAGATATGAAATGAATACACATTGAATAATTTGCTTATGGGTTGGTTTAATCTGTGATGATAATGTTATGACATGTGTTTGTTACTGTGTATGGGTTTGACTACATTTTTGTTGTACAATAAAGGTAACAGTCAATAATTATAGATCTATATGCAGGTTTGTTTTAGAAAAAGAATGTACATACGTGAATCAGACTCTGAGTAGTAGCATATCGATTCTGCAGTATGAACATATCTATCCACGGATATCAAATATGAAAGGAACATACATATGTGATAGTTTTGCTAAATGTGATGTTTGATTAGCTTGATCAATCTTGTTGTGTTTACTGCTGTCTGTCAATGAAGTCTTTCATCATGATATGGGTTTAACAATGATGGTTGAGGTTGAATGATTAGTGGAATAATTTGTTGAATAATAATGATGTTGCTATTTATATATGGTTCAGAGATATCTGATTGATTATGTAAGTGATTTTATGAATATCTTAGTATGACAGTGGTTCAATTTCAGGGTTCAGTGTTTTGAGATCTGTACACATGTATGCTTCATGGAAAGCGCACATATATGTGGATATTCTTAAGAATAATAGAATATATATTTTTATGTATGGTTGATCAGGGCTTGTAGTAACAGAATTTAGTTTTTTTGATGAACAACATGTGGATTGGTATTATGATGAATGGATTTACAATGATCTAACTGCTTTTGGTCTCAGTTGGTACAGTGATTAAGTGATTTGATATGATGGTTGGTTTCAGTTTTATTATTTGATATTGAGCTTAAATGATGGTAGTGGGTCCAATATGAAATTTTGATGAAACATGGCCTACATATTTGATGTTTTGGTTTAGGTGGATCCAATATGAAAATTATGAAATGTGGTCCATAGGGGTGTTGAGGGTTGGAGCCTTGAGTGAGGAAGTTGAAGCTTCCTTCCAATGGTAGTTGGTAAATATGATTAGGGGTTTGGGGCTAGCTTCTGGTGGGTGCTGGTAAACGAGACCAGGGGGTTGGAGATCCCTTCTAGTGGGTGTTGGAGAATGAGAGAAGGTTGTAGCCTTGTGCAGGTGGGTGCCTACATGCTAGTATGAGTCTATGCCAGTACAAGATTGTAAGAAGATTTTCATTATAATAAAAGATGAAGACAAAGATGACATCAACAATGGTTTTTTCCCACATTGGGTTTCCACCTAAAAATTATGTTGTTCATGTGTGTTGATGTGTTGTTATGTGTGATGGTTTATTCTTTTCTTAATAAACATGGTTACTATTTAATTAATTCATATTGAAGTACTAATACACTGGTTCAAGTTAAACATATGATGAATTAATTGAAAAGTAAGTTAACTAGATATACACAAGTTTTTTGCATACAGTCACGTACATACTCATGTTTACTTTAGTATAGTCACATATAGAAATCTGAATAAGAAAATAAAATTTCAAGTGAGTTTTAAAATACTGATTCACCCCCTCCGCCCTCTTAGTATTTTTCCCAACAATACATTGTTTGAACAAGTTTAGGCACTACATCACTAGATATCAAATTTTGTCCACACTGATCATGCAACCATTAAGTATTTAGAGAATAAACCTGACATCAATGCTAGAATAATTAGATGGTTATTATTGTTGCATCAATTTGATTTGACTATTATTGACAAACAAGGGAAAGAGAATGTGGTTGCAGATTTCCTATCATGATTGACCTTACTTGTAGAGAATGAGGAGATGGTAGATGATCATCTCCCACATGAACATATATTTTCCATCTCGATGTTATATCTTCGGTTTGCTAATATAGAAAACTACTTGGTTGTTGGGAGGTTCCCTCCTAATCTATCCTCCAAGGAGAAAAGCAATATTATTAGGAAAAGTGCCCCATTCACTTGGATTGGGGGAAATATTTTGGGCCATATCATATTTTGAGAAGGGACAAGTTTTCTTTCCAAGAGAGCTGGTCATTGATCAAGGGACAAAATTCACCTCAAATATGATCGAAGACATCACGAAGCAGCACCACATCAAGCACAAGACATCCAATACCTATCACCCTAAGGAAAGTGGGAATGTTGAGCTCACAAATAGAGACTTGGAGAACATTCTAACCAAGGTTGTTAGAAGCAACAAAAAGGATTGGGACGACAAAATTATAGAAGCCACTTGGGCCTACAACACCACTTGGATGACCACCACTAGATTTATCCCATTCAAATTAGTTTATGGAAAGAAGGCCCTACTTTCCATTGAATTTGAATACGATACCCTAAGGATGAAAACTCATTTAGACTTGGAGCTCACTAAAACACAACAAGAGAGGCTAATCCAACTTAGTGGTTTAGATGCTTTTAGGCTGCAAGCTCTCTTGCACACTAAAGTAGTTCAGCTACAGAGGAAGTTTTGGCATGACAAACACATTAGGGAGAGATATTTTCAAGAAAGTGATTGGGCCCTTCTATATGACTCAAGATTCAGGGATTTCAAAGGAAAATTAAAGAAAATATGGTTGAGCCCTTATCTAGTGGAAAAATGTTACGAAAATGGGTTTGTCCAAATCAGAACAATTGACGAGGAAGGTACCCCCTTGCTGGTTAATGGTTATAGGTTGAAGTTTTACAAGAGACCTCTGTGCAAAGATGAGTTTATTAGTTAAATTAGTAAGGAGTTGAATGTGATTGGGAGGCTCACAACCATCAATCCACCAAGCTTCTTAAAAGAAAAATAAAAAATAAAGGGCTTAGATGAAAACCTCCATGAGGCATCTAAGGCCAACTCTAGGGTTGAATACCTTTATGAGGCAATCCAAAACAAAATGAACTATCTTGAACTGCTATAGTAGCAACCAAAAATGCTACAAGATGGAGATAAACTTGGAAAAAGGGGAAAAAAATGGATTTTTTTTCCTTGGGAAATATTAAGATAGGACCACCCAAATTCCTCCACCCCTCATCCACTCCATTTATCTAATTCAATCCTCAAGTTTCCACCTCTCCCATATAAAAAAACACAAAAAGAGGACTCTGCCTTCACCCTTTTTTTCCATAAACTTTCAACAACTTCTAAAGATTGTGTTCCTATCCCTAGATGCACTATGACTTATCCAAATCCTTGAATGCAGTATGAGGTTCTAAGAAGGAACTAAATGACTTCTATAGGAAGGAGATCATTCCTGTAGCAGCTTGCATAGATCCAAAAATACCATAGAATAAGGATTCTTTCCATTCCAGAATGAATATTTGGCCACCCTAAGGCATCAAGTGGCCATTCCTAAGGTTTAGAGAAGTCACACCATCCTTGAGGAGTCATTTTCAAGTCACCTATCCACTTCAACAATAGAAAATCAATCACTAGAAAGAGACCTACATGGAAGAGATATTTCATCATTTGACTACATCATCATGTTGTGAAGACCCATGCATAAGCAAAACAAAGGAAGTCAAAACCTCCACAAGATAGTTAATCGATCATCAGCTCAACAACAACATGCCTCCATGTCCAACAATTTGACATCACATGTATGATCAGTATGATACCCCTCACCTCTTCCCTATACACATAATGGTAAAACAAATGTGTTTAATGAACAAGATTAGAGTTTTTATGGGCTGGAGGTGGCTAGAAAACTCGACCACCTTTGATTAGTAAATTGTAGTCTAATCAACCATCCATGCAAAATGGAAAAGTCAAAATATGGGGAGCGATATTCACAAGGAGTGCATACAACAACTAAAAGAGGAAATTCATGCAAGGGCTAGGCCACGAAAGCATTTCAATCCCATTACCACAAAAAGGAATAAAAGCGCAGGGCTTGATTCCACTTGCACAATTGCTCATTCCCACGAAATGGTTGGAGAGGCCCATAAAGTTATTGAAGGACAAACTAGATGCTACCAAAGTTTGCCTAGGGTGCCAATAAACTAATATAGGCTAAGTTTGTAGGTTCTATAGGACTAGATACCACTACTATATGAGTACCTAAATTGCTACATGAACATAGAAGAGTTTCTACAGAGATGAGTTAAAATAAGAAAAGGAATCCAAATCACTAGGAATTTTCCTCAAACCCCAATGAATATAAATAAGTCATCCTAAAAAAGGGTATGTGGCCTCCTTCCTGCTCACCTTCCATACAATTGCATAAAAAAAATTGTTTGCTACGGGCATCCTGTAGCAAACCCTTGTGTAAGTAAATTCCTTTGAAAATTTATTTTATTGCATAGGAAAAGAAAGGCATGAGTAAGGGGAAAGTTCTTCCTTACTACAGTAAAGATAATTACCCTTCTTCTTCTCCAAAACAAAAAGAAAAAAAAATTAGCCACCCTATCCCTACCTCTGCACCTGAGACTACTGAAAAGAAACCTTGAAAAATTCCCCTCAAGTAACTTAAGGAAGGAGCAATAGGAGTGTTGGCTATGTGGGGCTTAACCTAGGTTCAACAGTGAGTTTAGACAAGCAAATCCTGGTACTACCGGCCTTTTCGGCAATAGTCCACAAAGCACAGATTGAGGTCTCACCCAAGGTAGCATGGGAGGGTGCTGGAACTAGGTTTCCACACCCTGAGGATGTCTGATATGGGAGATTGGTACCCGATTCAACCTTCGTGCTTATTATGCGTTCTAGCAAGCTCCTTGCATTCTGTGGGGCTGTCTTCATGTAGCTCCAATCATAGTTCGACCCACGTAAATTACCCAAGTCTTCCTTATTTAAGGTTTGTTCGTTAATTACTTAGATGATTTTCATTCATAAGCATACATACAAGTACACCCATATAAATAAATAGATATTATTAGCGCATAACATTCAAACATAGATCTATGGATCAGATGCACATGATGTCAAACCAACTTATCTTTATTAATGATATTTCTCAAGTACAGTTCACTACAGATCCGAATTCGCCCTGTGCACTCAGCTGGAAGGGTCTACACACACAACTGCGGACTATTCCAGGCCTTTACACACTCAGCTATAGATACTCTTCGTACTACTATGACCCAAGACACTTTAGATCCAACCCCTATGCTATAATCATGTCTTCACATATATCTATTACTTTCTCCCAAATTCTGACTCCCTTTACACTTAGAGCCTCACTCTATTTACAATCCCATGGTTTGCAGACCAAGGGCAGGATGACACCACTTATATTAAATTACATTATTTTAGGGTGGGAAACCCTGGACTCTCACACTCTGCACTCGCATTTCATAGGGTCTTTACATTACTTTGACCAAAACTCAGGCTTTAAGCCCCAAAACTGTGCTATGGGGGATCCTTTCCCCAACAGGCCCCCAACACAATCATCGTGACTTGTCCTGCGTCATTGCACGACAATCTTGGCACGAAGCCCTTCCAATTGTTTCTAAACTATGCGAAGGTCCACATTACATTGTGCTGACGTTTGCTAGGTCTGCTTCCTTCCTGCTTCTTCATTATCTGCATTTGACTTGATTCTTTACTCCGATGCTAGCTTCTATTACTTGTGTTTATAGTCCTGTACATTTGTCTGGCTTCTCAGGTCACGAAGATTGTGCTTTGGTCAGTTAGTCAGATAACCGACCCACCTATATAGGGCTTCAGGCAACTACCATTCACCTTTCCTGGAAGGGATTCTCCATTAAGTTTGACTAGCTAAACTGCACCCCCGTCAATGATCTCTTTTACCACATAGGGCCCCAACCAGTGCATTTTAATTTTTTTGGGAAATTTTTTGAACTTGCTATCATACAGTAGCACCAAATCGTTTACCTTGAAGGTGCACAACTTGATATGGTGGTCGTGCCAGGCTTTCTCACGCTGTTTTTGTACTTGCTGATGGAATTCCACCAGAAACCGTTCTTCCTCAAGTTCTTCTAATTGTGCGAGATTCTCTTTCATGGCTTCGAGGTCTGACATGCCTGTAAGCACCACTATTCGCAAACCGGATTACAATATATTCCATTGGCATGATAGCTTCCGTGCCATAAACTAACCTGAACGGTTTCTGACCTGTCAATTTCTTACATGTGGTTCTGTAACCCATAGTACGATAGGTATGTGCAGGTCCCAGTCGTTTCACTGTGCATTACATACTTTGGTCAGCGCAGTCTCCAATATTTTGTTAAATGCTTCCACTATCCCATTAGCTTGCGGATGGTACGTTGTACTTTGCTGGTGATACACCTGGAACTTCTTACTGAGTGCGCTAATGGTTTCATTCAGGAAGTGTGTTCCATGGTCACTCATTAAGATTTTTGGGCACCCAAATCATGTCAACACGTTGTCGAACAAAAACTTCACAACTGTAGTGGCCGTGTAGTCCTTAACCGTCTATGCTTCCGCCCATCGAGTCAGGTATTCTGTCGCAGTGATGATGTAGCACGCACCGGTCTTCCCCTGAGGTTTGACCGGGCCAAGAAAGTCGATTGCCCATTTTTCGAATGGTTGCAGTGTCATCTGTGGATGGACTAACATCTCATCCCTTCATGATGGTTTTCCTGTCCTTTGACATATGTCGCAGGCCCGCCAGTGTGCTTTCGAATCTTGGTGTAGGGTTGGTCACCATAGCCCCGTGCAAAGAATCGTCTATGCTGTCGCGCATCCCTCATAGTGTCCTCCTACAACCCCCCCCCCCATGTGCTTCCATGAGGATCTGTCCTCGTTCAAATTCAGGTACATATCTGCGCAATATCTCATCGTTTCCCATTTTGTATAGGTGCCCCGCGATGATAGAAAAGTCCACCGTGCGCACCACCAATTCTTTCTTCTGCTAGACAGAGTATTTCTTTGGTGCCATCCCTATGGTTAAGAATTGGATTATATCTTGCAGGTGGCTGTCCACTATGCACACTGCAGATAACTGTGCATCAGGTAGGCCTTCTTCCTAATTTGTGGGCTCCTCGCCTGTCTCAATTCTTGATAAGTGATCTAGTCCTCCATTTAGGCATCCTGACTTTATGATGACCTTGAAGTCATATTATTGAAATAGTAACAACCATTTGCATATGCACCCCCCCAACAAAAGCTTGTTCACTAGGTATTTCAATGTGGAATGATCAATATACATCTTGAAGTGTCCGCCAAGTAAATAATGTCAGTATTTCTGGAGTGCGTACACCATAGCCAACCCTTCGTGCTTAGTAGTAGAGTAGTTCTTCTCAGCTTTGGACAACTGCTGACTTGCGAATGTGATCGAGTGATCGATGCCTTCCGCACCTTCCTGCGTGAGTACAACTCCTAGCGCAATACACGATGCATCAACATGTACATGAAATTCCAAGTCCTATTTTGGGAAGACTAGAATGGGGGCGGATGCCAATTTTTCATTGAGAACATCCAAACTTTTCATACAATCATCATTCCAACAATAGGTAGCATCCTTTTTTAATAGTTTTTCCATTAGCGCTACTATTTGGGCATAGCTCTTGATAAACTTTCTATAGTAACCAGTATGTCCCAAAGTAGCGCGTAGTTGTTTGACACTTCGCGATGCTTCTAAATTCAGAATAATAACAATCTTCATAGGGTCCACCATCAGGCCTTGCTTATAGACCACATGGCCTAGCGGGTTTCCGAAGGGGATGAGGAAGGTGCACATTTTAAGGTTCAACACAATCTGGTGTCAGCGACAAGTATTCAGCATCAACCGTAAACTCGCTATATGATGTTTAACTAACCCAAAAATAGTCCAATAGTCTAGATAGACCTCCAAGAACTTATGGATATATTCTTTGAACACAGCCACCACTATGTGCGAGAATATGCTAGCGCGTTCTTCAGCCCAAATGGCATAATGATGTACTGAAAGCAAACCCATTCTCTTGTGAAGGTTGTCTTGTTGCTATCTTTCAGCGCAATCTTGAGCTGATGGTATCCTGAGAAGCCATCGATGAAGGAGTAAGCTTCCTAACCGCCAACATTCTCCAATACTTCATCTGTGAATGGTGTCAGGAATGGATTGTGAACACAGGTATCGTTAAGCTTCCGGAGGTCCATGCATATTCTAATTTCGCCCTTCTATTTTTTCTCTTGTACTACCATAGGGCTCACCCAATCGGATTCTTCCATTGGTTTGATGATTTCGGCTGTGAGCATTCTGTCTAATTCGTCGCGGACCTTTTCTTTATACTTTGGGTTCAAATGGTAAGGTCACTGCTTAACTGGCTTCGTGTCTAGTTTTAGAGTGATCCTCATCATCCCTAAGTTGCCAATGATTCCTTTTAAATCTGTGATTTGGTCAAGAACAAATCTTGGTATTCGTGGAGTAACTCAGTAACCTTATCTACTATGGCACGTCCCAATAGTCCCCAAGCATCACGTACTTTGGCTCTACTTTTGTGACAATGTTTACCTGTTTTTTTTAGCGGTGTGATGATATTAGGGTCCTCAATTGATGATCCTTAAACCTCATGACAACCTTCAGTTTCTGGAATATTAATATTTCAGGATTGTCATCGTCCTCTTCTACCTACGTGTTATAACATTCTAGGGCATTGCTTAACTGGGTCACCCATGCTGGTTGAAGCACTTTCAGTGGCTCCTGCAGTATTTTTAAGATGGTGGCTTTTATTGCTTGCAATGTGTTGTCCACGTTATTTGACCACCGGTCTTCAAATGTGAAGGTTAAAAAAATCCTTCATGTAAGAATAAATGTATGGGTATGGCATCCAGTGTATGGTAGAATAAATGTACCCATTCAGGTTGTGGTTCTTCTCCATAGGCCTTGGTCCATTTCGCGAGATGCGTGCGCGGGTCATCTCACCCATCGTATTTGTATTCTAACCATAGCTATGGTTTCCCAAATCGTAGGCATATCATCCTTCTACATCCACGCCCGTTCTTAAATTTTCCTTGATGTGTTCCCCACTAACGCACAGGTGTTTTGCATAGTGCCCATTTCAACGCATCGAACCACTGACGTTCCGGGTTGCTCTTTCGAATTTATCTATAAATTCTTCCACCACTGTCAATCCATCATATGTCGGTAGCTGCTGAGCCTCGGTTGTTACACAATGCAGCGATCTAACCATCATGTTGCAATTTAACATTGTTACTTCCTGTAATCGATTCTGCCATCACTCCACTTCCTCATCCGAATCCAAAGTACAGGAGCTTCCGCGTTCCCGCGAGAGTCTTCCATCTACCATTGGATTCGCTCAATCCTAGTCTTGCGTAGTTATCTTGTAAATACAATCCAGCTCATCGTCACTTTCATCGTCGGGCACTGGTTCAGTGTAGCCTGCTCCTTCAGCTGGGTCTAGTGGAATTACTACGCGTAGGGACTTTTTCTCGAATATCATTTTCTGATTCTTCAGGTTGATGACTCCACTCATATTAGTGGCCCAGTCTATTCCTAGCAATTTCAGATAGGGATTGCTGTCATTGACAATCTCTATCACTTCAAAGTCCGTTTGTATGCTCGTACCTTCGATATCGACTATTACTCCTTGAAACCTTTCGATGGGCACAATCTTCTGTTGGTTCACCATTTGTAGTTGAATAGGGGACCATTGCAACGTGGGCCTATCCATGCATTCCCATGTCTACTTTGGTAATACATTCGCGTCCGACCCCAGGTCCAGGATTACCTGATCCATTTCGTATTCACCAATCTGTGCCGTTAATCCCATTTCCCTCCTAGTGCACAATGCGTGCTTTCCCAATTTTCAGACTATGCATGGTTCTCTCAACCCCACACACCTAGTGATCAGCTCTTGTAGTCCCTTAACTGCCTTGTTGTCACGCAGTAATTTCATGCATGTCGGTACTACCGGCCCTTTCGGCAACAGTTCGCGGAGCGTGGACAGAGGTCTCACCCAAGGTAGTATGGGAGGGTGTTGGAACTAGGTTTCCACACCCCGAGGATGTCTGATATGGGAGACCGGTACTCGATTCAACCTTCACGCTTATTACGCATTCTAGCAAGCTCCTAGCATTTTGTGGGACTATATTTGCACAACTCCAACCGTAGTGTGACCCACGTAAATTACCCAAGTCTTCCTTATTTAAGGTTTGTTCATTAATTACTTAGAAGATTTTCATTCATAAGCATACATACAAGTGCGCGCATATAAATAAACAGATATTATCAACGCATAACATTCAAACATTGATTTATGGATCATATGCACATTATGTCAAACCAACTTATCTTTATTAATGATCTTTCTCAAGTACAGTTCACTATAAATCTGACTCCACCTTGCACACTCAGTTGCAGGGGTCCACGTACACAACTGTGGACTCTTCCAGGCCTCTGCACACTTAGCTGCAGAGCCCTCTTCCTACTATGGGGGGATCCGTTGCCCCAAAACTCAAGCTTTAAGCCCCAAAACTGTGCTATGGGGGGATCCACTGCCCAACAAGGAGCCATGGGGAGAGGTTTCAATTGAAGATAACCCACAACCACCAAAATAATCCATCAACATCCTCTGGTTAGGGATATTTTTCTGAGACATCAATGGATGGGGTTCTTTGAGCAGTTAAAGGGGTATGATTATGAGGCAGTGCATGAGTTTTCCATTGTTATGAAAATAGCTCACAAAAAGATAGAAAAGATAGATCAAAGACTTGAAAATGAGCCTCTTTAAGGGGGAAACCTCCTTTACATTACACAAATGAGCAATTCTTGGATGATACAAATGACAAGACCTCCTCTATATATATAGGAGTCTAAGGAGTCCCAATACAATCAGAGCCTACATAACAATAACATTGTAGGGGCATAATAATAACAATAGTGGGCTTCTATGGGGCATAATAATAACAACATGGGGACTATATGGGCACAATAATAGGATAAGGGGGTTGCACTAATAGTATAGGGACCTAAGATGCCCTTCTCCTTCATAAAGTGTTGTCCTCATGCTTGAGCAGTTTTGGATGCTTCTGTATAAAATTATCATCCTCCCATGTGGAATCTTCAGCAGGTAAGTTCTTTCACTTGATGAGATACTCTAAAATTGATCGATTTCGTAGGTGTTGATTTCTTGTTTTTGTGATTGCTTCCATTTCCAATATGATTTTTCCTTCCTCGTCAAGTTTTGGAAATATTGTTTGAACTGGGATCTTCTCACCTATAAACTTCTTTAAGCATGAAACATGGATAAATGGGTGCACTCGGGAAGATGCAGGAAGCTCCAATTTGTATGCCATAGTACCAATTTTTTGTAACACCTTGTTCGAACAATAATAATTTGGTGATAATTTATTATCCTTCTTAGCTTTCTTGAGGGAAATTTTTTTGTATGGTTGTAGTTGTAGAAATACCCAGTCACCTACATCAAAGCTTCTTTCGCTACAATGTTGATCTACCTATTGTTCCATTCTATTTTGCACCAAAGTGAGGTTATCCTTTAAGAGTTTGAGAACTTGTTGTTGATGTTCGATGTGATCTTCCATTGCTTGAACCTTAGAATTTTCTTTTAAATATGATGTGATGGAAAATGAATGATATCCATAAAGTGCCATAAATGGGGTCGTTTTTGCTGTAGTATGGAAGTAAGTGTTATACCACCATTCAACTAGAGGAAACCACTTGACCCATTGTGTCTGTTTATCAGATACAAAGCAACAGAGATGTCCTTCCAAACATTTTTTCATTATCTCAGTTAGCCCATCAGATTGAGGATGATAAGATGAGCTATGAGCTAATTGAGTACCCAAATATTCCACCTCTTGTACTCTAAAGAAACACTTGGAACTTTTTTCATATAATTGTTTCTCCTCCAATAATTTGAGCACCCTGTCAACATGTTGAACATGATCCTTCCTAGACTTGTTGTAGATTAGTATATCATAAAAAAAAAACTAACACAAATTTTCTAAGGAAGGGTTTGAAAATGGATTCATCAAACCTTAAAATGTAGAAGGTGATTTGGTAAGGCCAAAAGGCATTACCAAAAATTTATAATGACCCTCATGAGCTCTAAATGTTGTTTTTTGAATGTCTTTAGTCTTCATTTTGATTTGATGATATCCTGAATGAATATTTGACTTGGTAAAGTAAATTTCTCCATGTAATTCATACAATAATTCATCAATGACAGGAGTGGTAAATTTATCTTTAATAGTAAGCTTGTTGATCTCCCTATCATTTGGACACATGCGCCGTGATCCATTCTTCTTGTGTACCAATACCACTAGAGCAGAGAAATAACTTTGACTAGGTTGAATTATACCAACCTCTAGAATTTCTGCAACCATACGTTCAATTTCACTCTTTTGGGCATATGAATATTTGTAAGGCCTGATGTTTGGGGGAACACTTCCTAGAATCAAATGAATAACATGATCATGATCACGGATAGGTGGGAGGCCTTTGGGAGTCTCAAATATCTTGGAATGATTGTCCAAAAACGTTTTAGAGATATGGAGAAATAGATAATTTCGATGTGGGAACATCTAGTGAACATAATTGTGAAATTACGCCTCGTTTTTCTTTCTTTAGAAGATTTTTCATGTTGTTAGAGCTGATTATATTTTCAGTTTCCTTGTGATACCCCTTAATTCAACTTCCTTTCCTTCCCAAAAATATTCAAGAAAAGTTCTTGAAAATTAAAAGCTATCATACCCAAAGATTGTAGCCATTGGACTCTTAGTACAACATCTGCACCACCCATTGGAATGGAAAGCATTGGAATATTCAAGACATATTCCCCCATGGATAGCTTGATATTATGGCACTTTCTAGATCAATTTATGGTTCCTCCATTTGCAACCATTACTTGACACTCTGGTGCTGGATATAGAAAGCAATTCAATTCCCTAGCTATCTTACAATGAATAAAATTATGGGTACTACTTGAATCAATCAACACTATTAAATTTTTATTCTTGATATTCCCTTCTATCTTCAGAGTTTGAGGAGTGATAATTTCTGTCAATGCATTACAAGATATGGTTAGATTCATTTCTTCTTTCTATGGGATTAGTTCCTAGTTTATATCCTCTTATTTCAACATTTATTGTTCCTTTTCTTGCTCATGTTCCCCATATATGTAAATTAATTTATTCTTAGCACACTTATGACTTTTAGTGCATTTTCTATCACAATTGTAACAAAGCCCTTTTTCTCTTTTTTCTTCCAATTTTGTTGGTGTCAACCTTGTAGGTGGTGAAAGGATAGGAGCAACAATAGTTCCATATTTATAGTTATGAGTGATAGGCTTCCTTGTTACCATAATTTTGCTTTCAATTTTTCTTGCCAACCTGTATGCCTTCTCCAATGAATTAGGTTCCCAAAGGTGAACCTCATGTTGGATATTATCATTTAAAGTCCCTATAAAGAATTCAATGCTATGCTTCTCTGGAATATCATTTACCCTTATATTCAATTTTTTTGAAGTCCTCAATGTGCTCTGCCATTGAACCCTTTTATTTGAGATTTATCAATTTTATAAAGAAGGTGTTGCTCTTTTTATGCTCATAATGTGCTATCATTTCCTCCATGAAAATTTACCAGGTGATAATTTGTTTACGAGAACAAATCCCTCTATACCATACCAACTGATTTGGTTCTAAATATAAAGATGCAATACGTACCGTTTGTGTGTTTTGCGCATTATGTAGCTCAAAATATTTCTCCATATGTAGTATCCATGTTACAAGATCCTTGCCATCAAACTTACTCATATCTATCTTTGGAATATAGTGGTCTTCAATCCAATGTTATATTCTATGAAATCATGATTAACATTACTTTTGTTCTCATAATGAGTTTCCTCTACTACCTTTTCGCCATTAGGAGACCTTTCTTGTAACAGCTTTGTCCCACCTTCCTTCAAACCTTCTATGTCTTTTTTCAAATATTCCATGCCTTCCTTCCAATATGCTTCCATACCATCAATATCAACTTCCATGACATAGATAAAACTATTTATCTTAGCTTCAATCACATTCTTCAAATCATCCATCCAATTTTGATTAGTAGGTGTTTCTATTTTCTTGATTCGAGTTATTCTTTTTCTTTCTTTTAGGATCTAGATCTTGAATCTATTCTATCTCTGAAATTTTGGATCTCCAAGGTCTGGAATTGGGACCTGCGATATCCCTATACATCTTCCTTCCAATGCCACAAGTCTAATCGAAATTGGATTCTCCAAGAAATAGTTATGCCCAATCGATGACCTGATTATATACTTTTTCAGTAGAGTGAACTTGTGCGAAGTGCCACGTGTCATTGTTTCAACCTTCGAAACTGAAAATGATACACAAAGAAGTATAGTCTATTCTATTTCTGTAACTTCTGATGAAATTTCAATTTTATGCTCAGATAGAAAGTTATGACGATTTTCCAAAGCTAACCTATTTGGGATGTAATTCAAGAGCCTGAAAAAACCCTAAATGTCTTGGAACATATCTCCTAATATATAACAAAGAAATATCTAAAACTCAGACCCGATATTAACCAAGATTGTTTCTCAAATGGGTTTTAATTTCAAAGTCAGAACCTTCGTAGAAACAAAATTACAACGAAAATTCCACAATAACTTGTTTGATATGGAATTTTGGAGATTGCAAAAACCATAACTTCCTCATATCATATATCCTAAAATATAGTGAGTCAAGATCTAAAATTCTTACCCGAGGTTCATAACATTTTTGGCTCAGATTAGGGTTTTTTTAGCTTCTGAAACTTTGTAACGAAAAATTTATAGCGAAAATGTTACAATGGCTTGTTTGGATTAGAGAAACCCTAGAATCCAAAGCTCTTATACCAAATGTTATGAAACAAGCTGACAAAAAGATATAAAAGATAGATCAATGACTTAAAAATAGGCCTGTTCGAGGGGGAAACCTCCTTTACATTACACAAATGAAGAATTCTTGGATGATACAAATGACAGGACCTCTTTTCTATATATAGGAGTTTAAGGGGTCCCAATATATTCAGAGCCTACATAACAATAATATTGTAGGGGCACGATAATAACAATAGTGGGCTTCTATGGGGCATAATAATAACAACATGGGGATGATATGGGCACAATAATATAATAAGTGTGTTAGACTAATAACAATAAAGGGTTACACTAGTAGTATAGGGACCTAACAACCATGGCCCTCAATTCTCAAGGAGAAGACAATGATACCATTGTTTTTAGGGGACTTTCCATCTATATGAACACATAAATCATCTGTAGAGTGACAACCATACCCTTAGTATTTTTATGGGGCAAAGTGGATAGGACACTAAATGTCACAACCTAGAAAAACTTCTTCCTTCTCGAAGAGGATCCTATTGAAGATAAAAATGGAGTGAGAAGAGAGGGCCTCTCTTACCCTTGGGATGAAGTAGCCTATAAAATCCTCAAGTACATATCTTGTGAGGGGAGGTTGAGTTCTATGTATCACTATCAATTTAGGATGATCCATGAGCTAAGGTTCTAGACATAGTTACCAATTCCAAGAAGGCTCAGTGTTGCACATTTCCTCTTTAAGTCCATTGTTGAAATGAGCCAAAGAGTGAGGGAAAGGAAGCACCAAAACATTTCCCATCATGGCCTCATCAAGTTCATTGTCATGAATTCCCTAAGCCATCTCATGAATCCTATTTTGTGGGATGACTTTGTGGACATGGATATGAAGACCTTCATTGAGACACAAGCCCTTACCTCCACACAACAAGAGGAGAAACCAAAATCTAGTATTGGGGGTAAGGAAGAAGATAAAAATGAGGAAAAAAAGACAGAGGATGAAGAGAAAAAGGAAGAATAAAGGGGAGGAAAGGAAAGCAGAGGAAGAGACCCCTGAGGAGCCCTCTAGATCTCACAAAATTGGAAAACAGGGGGAACAAATAAGTCTCTCACTAGGGAACACATAACAAGAGGTGGCTGATACCATAGAAACAATTACCATCCTTGTCAAGGCGAAGAGAAGGCAACCAAAGCAAGGTCCCTCATACTTTAAGAAGCGAAATAGCACCATGATAAAACAAGGGAAACATCAACCTCCTTCAACTATCCCAATAAAAATTGATGAGTTAGCTAGCCAAGGAGGAGAATTGGGACCTCATGAAGGGAAAATTGAGGAGGTAACCTCCTCTAAAGTTAAGGTCAAACAATCTTTGCCACCAATAAGAAGGCCCACCACTAGATAAGTCATATATAAGAAGCTCAAAACACAAGCAGAAGAGCTACAAAAGAAAACATGGGAGATATAGGCAAAAACATGGTTGCTACAAGAAGGGACAGATCTGTTACAGGAGCAACAAGGAATGCTACAAGAATACAAAACCACATCAAAAAGGGAAGATGAAGGTCTCCAAGAACTCTAGGAGCCTGAACAACAACTTGACCTTGGATCCTACTAC
Organism: Pinus taeda; assembly: GCA_000404065.3. Classification (NCBI taxonomy): domain Eukaryota; kingdom Viridiplantae; phylum Streptophyta; class Pinopsida; order Pinales; family Pinaceae; genus Pinus; species Pinus taeda. The sequence continues at coordinate 25,941 of APFE031345915.1, read as the reverse complement.
AAATTTGTTCATGTAGGTAGGATTATACTCGAGAAATTTGTAGTCCCCCTCTTGTTTGAATTGGAAAGAGAGAGGGGAAGAACTAACAGATGGATGCATATTTCAAAATCAAAGAAGGTAGAGGATGTGGGTCTTATGGATGAGAAATTGGAATAAATGGGAAGAGAAATGACTGACCTAAAATTGAGGGAGTCAAGCATGAGAGAACAACTGTAATTAGAAAATCATTTCTAAGGGAGCAACTGTAGGAAAAGGAGGTACAACTTACCACCATGGCAAGTTTGTCCATGGAATCCATACAATGAAGAGTGCCATCCAAGTCTTATGCCATTTCCCTTAAGGATCAGTGGTTGCAATTTTAGATAAAAACATCAGCACAATATGGCTCTCTACCATTCCAAGACTACAAGAAGTTCACTGAATTTTGTTTGAAGGTAAGTACTGAGGAAAGAGCCAAAATAGCTGAGTTTTATATGCTTAATATGATACTCATAAACATGAAATTTTGGGACCCCAACTTAAGGTTTGGGGACATGCAGCTAATAACGCTAGACTTTTGGTTGACCCATGAAGAAACAAGAGTTGAGGAAGTGAAGAGGGTGATGACCAAAGAATAAAATGAACCTTTATACATTAGAGCAGAGATAGTGACCCCAAGGATATAATCAGTAACCAAATAATCATCTCCAATGATCCCAATTTTGCCCCTCAGTACATGGCAACACAAGAAAAATCTATCCTCCATTTTGAGGACATGTTTAGGTTATTGGGGAATGAGAGCTTGCAGGTTTACCAAAGGAGATGGCATGCCCCACCTCACAATTTGCAAATTAAAGAATATCACTCTCTTGAAAGACTAGGGAATGCCTTAGAAAAAACCTCAATTTACAAGAGGATCATTCAAATATTAAAGATCAATTGGATAGGGCTCAAACTCAGTCCTCCCTTACTATTGGGCCTACAAGAGAGAAGGGCCAGACAAAAGAAATAAAGGAATGGGAAAACATAGAAGCAATTGCAGGGTACTATCCATAAGAAGGCACACCATATGAGGTGCCTCGGGATGCGACAGAGGCCACCAGGATGATGAATGAACTACACATCAATGAGTGAGTTTCTCAGAGGGTGAGCAACACATTCAACATGGGGGTGATGATGGGGTCCATCAACAAGTATATTTTGAGGCATATTATGCTATCATCCAACCCTTAAGCTCTCCTTTTCTCACATTAATTTACATTTTGTATCCATAATGTGCTTAGTAGGAAGAAGAAATGGTGCTTTTCATATTTCATGGCCTAATGTAGTTAATATGTTGGAAAAAAGAAGCATTTTGGGAGATATTTAATATGGAGGGGCACGTTGGAGGAATCTAGAGACAATATAGGAGGCTTGTCCACTACATTAACTCTCCAACTTGGCTTGAGTCCCAAGATTCCTCACTAATAACTCAAAGTCCACTAGCAGTCGAGGAAATCAAGTGCATGTGAAGATCCAAGGGAACCAATTCCACCAATTTCAAGAGTTTAGAGGGAAGTAATCCTCCTCTCAGGGGAGATACCCCTCAATCACCTTTTGTAAAAATAAACAAGCCCAAGGGCTCATTAGGAGTTGAAGTTTTGTTGGAGATAGAGATAGATATTGAGAGAAAAGATATTGAAATTATTATTTTCATCTTTGATATGATGTATGTGACTCTTATTTGCTGTTAATGGAAAGCTTATTGCTGGTCTACATCTGAGTTAACTTTGGAGGGCTGAAACCCTTTGGTTTGGGCCCAACCTAGAGGCTTTAGTCTCTCTCATGTATTATTTCCTTGTTCTTGTTCAAGTCATTGCGTTTCTTTCCTTTTTTAGGCAGGAATTATCTTGCAAAAATTGTAGTTGCAGGTTGGACAACCACCTCTCTTATGGGAAGTGTGGTTGAAGAATCTACAACAACAAGCCAAAAACACGTGTTTATGATTTCTTGGAAATAACTAATTTTTGGATAAATATTCATTTACATGCTTGTTTTTTACAACTTAGAAATTATCATCTTTGACTTGGATTAGATGCATGTTATAAGACCGAGTAGATATTGAAGAGATAAAATTCAACTCATCCTTTCCACTTTGATTATTTTCACTGGAATATTTGATGTATGTCCTTAATTTATAATCTACAAGAGCTTCTAGTGATTTGCAGGAGTTGGTACACTCATCCACATTCACTTATAAAATCCCATCTTCCTCCTGGACACTACGTCCTGCTCTCAATCCCTGATGCCAAAATCATCTTTTCAAGGTTAATGAGGGACACTATGGGCATGAAAATTTGTTCAAGATAGGCCTCCGAGGGGTGCTAGGCTCATAACACCATCTTTTCCCTGATAAATCTCTTGGACCTACTCTTGTAGCAAAATAGGGCAGCCCTGTAGCAAAACATGGTTTCTTGTAGCACTTCCTATAGTACTCGTGTAGCACTGCCTAAATTCAACCAGATTCACCCTAGGACCCTAACTATTGCATCGTGAAGTTGAATAATAGGCCCCAGGCTTTGATACCATGACTAGGGAGACTCTAAGACCACTCCAAACCTATCCTTCATCCTTTGCAAACACAAAACAACAAGTAGATTAGAGTTAGTTTTGTAATTCCATAGTTGTGTTGAAGATTGAATTCCTTCTTCTCAAGCAAGTTGCAAGGCTACTAAACTAATAAAGGTTACTGAACTAAACTAGAAAATATATCTAAGTCATCATAAAGGACACATGATAAAGGTGTATGCATACCTCTCTGTGTCTTATAATGATATGCCCTTTTAATGTTACATATATGCATGCACACACTCCACCTCATGGGGATACCAGGTACATATTCAAACTCTTATAAGACTGATACATCAAATAAAAACATGACATATATATTTTTATAAATACAATGTGTGACTCACATGTCATGAGTATGCTATTTTATTCAACTCATAATTTTACCTATATTTTTCCACTACCATCAAACCTCAATTGCTACCACAACAATATACTCTGCTACCATAGAAATTCCACAAGAATTGTCACTTGCTACAAATATCTCTCTGTTTATCAAGACCTATCTATCCTCCCTGTTTCAAGCTCATCATTACACACAAAAGTTTAACATATAATCAACACATATTTGTTTAAGTTAGAATAATGCTACTCACTTCCACTTAAAAAACTATCCACACTCATCCCTTCACTAGAAGAATTGTCGTCACGTACTAGTTGGAAATCAATCATACCATTGATACCCTAGGGCCTAACATTAATCTAACCATGAAGATTAAGTAAGTAGTCATCCTATGGACCTACTTCCAGCTATCGAGATACATGGGTGCAATCTAATGTACTTGCCAATTATCTAGGTAAGTAGTTTATATATAGGATGTGTAACCACCCTCTTACCCCCTTGCCTAATGTCGAGCTATGGGTGATGGTACCTTCTTGTTTTGACTCGATATCCAAGGTTTGTTATGAATATGGTGTTTCTATAACCTCTTTTTATCAAATTCCTTGAATATTAAAACTAATACCTCCATTGAATTCAACTCACTAAGAGATATTAAAAAATATAATTTATGTCTCAATTTGAGTCTTAGATTGAAAGTTACGCCCATTTGAATGTTGGCCTATTGAGATTAGCCACATCATCACTACAACACTGCACAACTCTCACTTGGCCTCCACTTGGCCCAAATGGAATTTCCACGACAACAACATGATCTAGATTTATAAAGGTATGAATTGAAATACAAATTTAAACAGTGATACAAAGATCCAATGAAACAAAACTTCAATTAATAAATAGCAAATGTGAAAAATTATTTACATGCAGAAAATAAACAAACTAGCTTGGGCAATGATAGCTTATCTTTGACAAAAGATGTGACGACGACATGCCTTCTTAATTGTGTTACAATGAGGCTCGAAGGAATTTTTATTATTGAGAAACAATGGAAAATCATAAACATATAAAAATCTAACCTTAGGAGATGAAGTGCTAAAAGTTTGTGGGCCCTGCTAGGATTAGTTGGAACTCCAACTTCATGTGGTCAGAACTTGGGCATATGATCTTTGTTTGGCATGTATGATACCTTATTAGAAATATATATCTAAGGACAACAAATTTTCCCAACAAGCCCCTACAATTAACCACGAGATTAGTTTGTTTTCCCAAAAAATGATGTTTAGGGCCTCAAAATGATTCAAGAAGTTCAAGACCTGAAAAACTACCAAAAATAGAAATATGTGATAAAATTATGTAAACTGAAAGAAAACAATGTTGGGGGTCCAAGTGGAATAGGTGGGTGGCCATCAATATCCGCTTGGATCATAACATGTGGCCCTTACAGTGCTCATGTCATGGAAAATTGGCTTACCAACGTATTGATGTACTTACCTGTTTTGTGGAAAGGTATAAGGTCGAGTACTTATTGTCGGCATGGAACCCACTAGTCCACATCATGCCATATCAAGATCCATCACATTCATTCTTCTACTACAAGGTCTCGTTACTTCAGTGGCCCGAAAGCTACAAGCCCAGTCAACGTCATGTCTAGTTGGGAAATATCAGTCATATCTCTATCTCAAGTGTCTCCTTTGCATTCCAATGACCCAAAGGTTAGTGTGGGGATCATATACTTGTGCGTGTCAAGTTAACTCCCCACTCAAATACCACTCCATCTTTCTGCGGATACGATGGTTTGATGACATGGTGGCATGGTTCTCGTTTCTAAGGTTCCATCTTGGCACACCTTATCTTGGTTCAGATATATTGTCCTCTACTTTCAGCATAACACCTTTGAGAGACGGTGGCCCAAAGGCTTGATAGGGCCTACCCTAGTACACATTATCTTGGTTCAACCTACATCACCTTGATATCAAGGCTCTATTGACCTCTTCACATGTGTATATTGTGAGGCTTATGGCTAATATCATCCCATCATCCCATCAACATCTGAGACCTCATTGCAAAATAGCTCATGCCATTGCCCTGGGGATTGATAGCACAACAAGGCCCAAAATTCAAGGTTGTGATCGGGCAAGATTTCACCATAAGTCCTTTCATGCTGACCTTTCTCATATTCTTATAAGTATTGAGTTATGTCACTTTGTTAGTTTTGATGGCTGGTATAAAAGAAAAATTTGTTTGGGTTTTATAAAATAGGAAGGGAAACTACCCTGCACTAAACTTTATAAGTTTCTGTGGCCCGGGGGGCCAAGGATTGAACCCTGAAACTCTATGATCATTCATAACAAAGGGGTGACCCTAGATCACTGAATTTCAGGTTTCTTGTAAACAAAAGGGGTAGTTGCCCCAAACATCAATTTTCTATGAGTTATGGTTGAAAATGCATAAACCTCAAACCCTCAAACATTGCATGATAACCAACACATAGAAGTGGTGCCGATAACACCCAAGTTACATGTTTTTGAGATAAGAAGGGAGGAAATCCCCAACACTAAACTTCATAGTTTAGTAATGTTGTGCTTGGAATAATGTACCATTCAATCCAACTCTGCTGGCCTCTTAAATAACTTTGGTTAAAATAGTTCAAACATAATGATAATTATCAATTTACTAACATTAAACACATTGATCTGCATGACTGAACAAGCATAATCATAGTCTATCTATTAGACTTCACAAATACTTTGGTCATACATAACATTCAAAAACATACAAGAGCTCATACTAAGCATATGCAATTCATGAAACATCATAGTTCACAACTTAAACATATATCACTACATCTAAATTACCTAAGTATGTTAAGATGACTAGAAGCTGAAGGAATGAATTCCACTTTCCACTTGTCCATGCTAGATACACAATACATTTCTTATAGTTGACCACCCCCTAGCTAGATCCAATTTATGAGGGGATGATTGCTTATGGAAATTTCACCAAAGGATTAGTCATACACTCAAGAGATGGCGTCTAGTTTCTAGGTGGTTTATCATTTTCCATTTGATTGTAGGCACCACAATGACCCACTCACTCCTATGATTTCATTCACAAGGCTTCACCCAAGGTCCACATGGGGTGTTGCTTAGTCCAGGAGGTTGAATCCATTATCTAGGTGATTTATTAGATATATTTTCATAGCAATCACCACATGGGTCTACAATACAATTTCTAAGTGGTTTATCATCTCTTTAGCAAGCCCTACAGTGACTTATATTTCCCTATCTAGGTGGTTTATCAATTATATAACAGACACCACAACAATTCATTCATCCATTGAGCCTCCCACTGAACGCATGTTCATCGCTTAGGAATAGACACATAATCTAGTGGCATCAAACACAACATTATGAGGAATAACACCCCAACTATCACAAAGCATAGGGCTCTACTTCCAATCCCAACATTGCTCTATCTACCACTATCGTTTCTCCATAGATCATGTGGTTCACAACTCGCCTTGATTGACCTTTGGGCTCTAGCACCAACGCGAGGGAAAAACTATCACACTAGACTGGTATGTATCCCACCTCTAATGTGTTTCCTTCTCTTCTCTTTCTTTTCCTCTCAAAATTATCATTGTACATTTTTCTAAGGTCAAGACCCTCCTTCATCCATGAGGAGAATGGGGATGGGAAAAATCCTCCATTTCTGCACTGCCCAATCCCAACTCATAGTTTTTTTCAATAAGTGTAGGTCAATTGGCCAATGACCGATCTCAAACATTAACTCAAGATGTATCATAGTTCTTCATAGCACAAAACAACCCTTCTGTCAGACTATGGATCCATGTTTCCAACTCCTTCAATTAGTCACCAATTAAATTTGAATTAAATTTCATGTGCTCAAAATCACTTGTCTTGGCAGTCGTGGCTCCCACGCTAGTGCTATGGAGTTATATTTACAACCACGAGGTGAAATGAAAGGGATATTACAAACCCCACCCCCTTAATGGAAAATCATCCCTAGTGTATTATAAACATAAAATAAAATAAAAAAATGAAATTTATATTTATAACCCTTTACATCCGTCTATACATTAAAAAAAAGCGTAAAGTACCTTGATTTGATCTACAATTTCCCAGGTTGCTTCATCGGGTCCAAAGTGCTTCCATTGCATCTTGGCCTACTTTGTTACCCAATTCCAGAGTCTAGTCTATCTCTGGTCTAGAATGCACTGTGGTTCTAGTTGGAATTCTCCTCAGATTCCACTTGTATAAAAAACCAATCAAACACATAATTAGTGTCGCGTACATACTTTTTAAGTAAATAAATTTGAAATACATCGTGTGATTTCAGTGTGGGTGGTAAGGACAACCTATAAACCACTAGTTCCACTCTTTCCAAAATTTGAAATGGTTCATAATATATGAGTGCTAACCTAGCACAATACCCACTTTTATTGAGCTCTTCCTTGGTTTAATGCAGAGATATACATGCTTCCCAATTTGGAATTCTTTATGCATCATGTGCTAGTGTGCATAACACGTTTTCCTATCCCAGGCTACTCTCAATTTCTACTTGATATTAAGCACTATTTTCTCCATTTCTCCTACCATGTCAGGTCAAATAACTATTTTGTTCACTAGGTCATCCGAACTAATGGGAATATTTCATTTTCCACCTTACAATGTCTAAAAAAGAATCATTTTCAATGACTCTTTGTTATATGAAAACTCAACTAATGGAAGGAATTCTTCCCATCTCTTTGGTTGATGCATAACATACACCTCAACATATCTTCTAAAATTTTGTTCACCCTTTTAGTTTGGCCATCCCTCTGAAGATGACATGTTGTCCTAAAAGCTAATTAAGTTCCAAAGCCAACAAAAAATGCATTCCAAAAATTGGTAGTGAACTTGAGATCCCAATTTAAAATGATCTTCTTGGGTATGCCATGCAATTTAAATATTTCCTTCATAAAACATCTAAGCTATGTCAATAGCTTTGTGGGTGGACTTGACAACTATAAAAGGAGCCGCCTTGATAAACTTATCCACCACCATGATAATGGAATCATGCTATATGTCTTTGGAAATCCTATAATAAATTCCATAAATATGACTTCACATTTCCACTTAGAAATTGAGATTAACTATAATAATCATATTGGATGTCTGCATTCTACTTTGACTTATTGGCATTCTAGAAACTTGGAAATATATTTACCAAATTCCTTCTTCATCCCCGCCCAACAATATGCCTTCTTTATAGTTGTTATCATTTTCTAATAACTAAGATACTCTAAATAAAGTATTTTATAAAACTCATCCATTATGCTAGCTTCTTCTAGTTAGTCACAAAAGGCACATACCATTTGCCTTTGAACAACAACATACCATTGTTTGTGAGAATGTAATTATTTGTCATTGTACCCTCTAGTTCCTACTATAAGCATTCCCGTGTAAATCTTTGATTAAGCTAAAAGATTATTCCATGTAACACTCAACTTATATGTCAACACTGGAATATTTCAAATATTATAATGGCATGACTCGAATTTCTTCCATTGCATTATACTCATTATATACGGATAACGCTAAGATTCCATATCAGAGGTCAAGTCTATGGAAAATAAAAATGTTCCAACCATGAATATTTCATTATTATTTATGGCTGTGATGAGTAGAATATTTGAAGTTAAAAAAAAATGCAGAAAAGGGAATGTATTTATTTATCGTATAATATTTAAAGAATGAAATTAAAGATGTTTTGATAATACTTTAATTTATATTATATATTATTTTCCACAGTTTTAATTAATTGTATTTCTTTATTAGCAAATTCATCTCATCATTAAGTTATTGAAATGTTCACCGGGTTTTTGGTGTCAACTTCTTTTAATATTTGTAAAAGTAGGCTATTGAAATGTTCACTTGGTTTCTAGGGTTAATTTATATATTAATTTAATATATATAAAAAGTTGATAAAATATTATTTTTAGTTTTTTAATAAATTGGAAATAACTTTTTAGTTTTTAATGAAATTTGGAATAACTCTTTTATTTTATATATATATAAAAGTTGATAGAGTATCATTTTTTATGTTTTTAACAAAATTTTGGAATACTAATAGATTAATGGAGCAATTATATTTTGATTAAATTTTTTTATTTTATTTATTTTTTTTTTAATTCATACCACATTTTATATTAATACAATGTTTTTTAATCATTTCATCTCATCTATTTTTATCTTGAAATTCAATGTTTTTTAATTATTTCATCTTACCAATTCTTATATTGAGATGTAATATTTTTTTATCTCTAAAATAATTATGTTGTTTTTTGTTTTGTTTTTGTGTTGTTGTTGTTGTTTGTTTTGTTTGTTTTGTTTTTATTTTGTTGTTTTTGTTGTTTTGTTGTTTTATTTTTTTTTAAACAAAAATTGTTATAAATAAAATAAATATATATATATAATATTTGATTGCAAAATTAGGCATGTAGTATGGATAATTTATGGTATTGACCCATGATATTATAACAAAACCTATTTACAAGTTAATATATTTTTGTGGTTACAAATTTGTTACATATTTTTTAAAATGTATATATGTTTAACTCATATATTAATTTTTTTATCAATTAATAATAATAATAAATTTTTTTGTAAAGTTTGGTAGGACTACATCTTCATCAGGTTCAATTCTTTATATATATATATATATATATATATCTATCTATCTATCTATATATTTTAAGCTTTGGTAGGAATACATCTTCATCATGTCCTAACTTCTCACCGGTGATTCAATAGGGATAACACAAGATTTGAACCCAAAATTTCATAGACTTCATTTCCATGGCCATTGTCAATTGAGCTACCCCAAATTGACAATTTAATTCTTATAATTTTTAAAATCTTAATAATGTGAGCTATATCATGAAGTAAGCTTTTTGAGACATATCATGATGAATAGTCATTTAATTATATAATTGTGCTAATCTAATATATATAATAAAATTGACATAGTATTTTTGTTTTAAAAAATAATATACATGTTTTTGAGAACATCATAATATAAATAATTTACATTTTAACTCATAACTCCTCCACTTAGAACAATTTCTTCCCAACCTAAAAAAAACCTTAAATACAAACAAATTAATCATAAAAACCACTCTTTTGCAATAATTCTTTGAAAAAATTCCTCAAATTAAATATCATTGAATTTGTTTTACATACATAGTAACTGATTTTTTTGGTACATTTATTCAACCAAAAAAAAGACCTTTATGTCGCTTATGATTAGGTTAAAAAAAAAAGAAGACCTTTATGTGGCTTATGATTAGGTTCTTTGTAAAGGAATTCCAATATAACTACAATCAAATTCAACATAGTGTATATATATATATATAATATATATGATTTCCAATATAACCCTAATCTTTTCTATATGAGATTTCAATATAAATATAATCAAATTCAAAACCCAATTGTTATAATAAATAATTATCATTAATTTATAATGAAATTATATCATTATCTTAAATCCTTATTATTATTAATTTTTAATTTTTATTAATTTTTAAAATTTAAAATTTAATTTTAATTTATTTTATTTCTTTTTTATAAGAAAAAAGGAATTTTTTAAAACTCACCGATTAGCAGGGCCTAATCTTAAAGGGTATCAAGGAGAATTTTATCTTATGACTTCTTATTCAACAAAAATACTTAACAACGAGACTCGACTAGTTGAGCTAACCCTTCGGACTTACATTTATTTTATTAAAATATAATTACACTTGTTTTATTAAAAAATAACTACATAAGTTGTTAAGAAACCGTATCTCTATACACACTATATTAGCCATATTTATAATAAAAAATCACCATCATAAATAAAAAAATAACAAAACATAACCTTATATATATTTTTCTCATCCTTATTTTGATTTTTATTAATCAAGACTTATCCTAAATAAAAAAATAACAAAGCATAACCTTATATATATTTTTCTCATCCTTATTTTGATTTTTATTAATCAAGACTTTTAACGAATATATCAAATACTCTAATAACTAAAAGATTTGTTTAGGGATCCTTATATCTTTACACACTATATTTTTCATATGTTATAACAAAATATAATCTTCATAAATAAAAAAATAACAAAGCATAACCTTGTATGCATTTTTCTCATCCTTATTTTTTTTCAATTTAGTTTTTTTCCATATGTTATAACAAGAAATCATCTTCGTAAATAAAAAAATAACAAAGCATAACTTTGTATGCATTTTTCTCACTTTCGTTTTTCTTAATCTAGTTTTTTTAATTGATCTATGAATATGCCCAATAATATTGGATAGAAAAAACACCATTTCTTATAATTCATTCATTTATGATAATATTTTTATATAATTAGAAAGTTGAAAACTTGTGAAATTGATAAAGAAAAATAAATTTTATTTCCTTTTCTTAAAGTATAATTGATGGTAGTTTTTGGATTTTTTTTTCCAAAACAAATCACTATTTATTTGAAATTATGGTTTTTGTTGAGTGATAATTCTATATATTGTGGTGTGGTCTTGGCTACCATGGATATTAGTCAATGCCATGTGCACTATACATGTTTTAAAATTCTAAGAAAATATGATATTTCATAATTCCATCATTTCATTTGGCATAAATAATTGTTACAACTATTCTAATTCACTGAAATCACAAGTAAATAATCACAAAATTTTTTCATTTTTCCTCAAACTACTACTAAGTTGTAGTGTAGATCTTATTACACAAAAATATAGGAAAACTATCTTAGACATACAATCCTTCACTTCAAAAAATATCTCAACTTCACAGCAAACTAGGAGGCTAACTAGTTGGAGAGAATCTCTCAAACCAACTAGGCCTTAACAACCTGCTACAAACTAGGAATAAACTCCTCGAACTAGCAATCACACCCAAGACAAGTATGAGTTATATACTCCAATGCTCCCCCTTAATGACTACTTGTATTAATATTCATTAGCTAACATCTTCATCTACATCTTCTCCTCTGTAAAAAATGTTTCACTATGACTTGAAGAATCTCCTCAATAGTAAATTATACCTCTAGTCCAACTTGGCACTTTCACTTTGTACCTTGATTCTGTAGACATAACCAAACTATCAACATCCATTTAGAGATATAGCCATCCACTGAAAAACATGGGTACATAACTGCTGCAACTTGCAGTCTAATGGGATGTCTTTTATATGATGATTTAGTCAAATTTTTAATGAGCTCCCCTTGAATGTAAAAATTCACCTCCTAAATTCTACAACCAACAATATGGTCCACTCATAGAGCATCTTTCCAATACATTATCCACTCCTCCGAGTGTGAAAGAGATCCCTAATAAAGATTATTGAACTAAACTAGATAAGGTATCCAAATCATCATAAAGGACACATGATAAAGGTGCATGCATGCCTCTCTAGGTCTTATAATGATATGCCCTTTTCATGTTACATAGGTACATGTACACACTCCACCTCATGGGGATACTAGGTAAATATTCAAACTCTTAAAGGATTGATACATCAAATTAAAACATGACATAAAGATTTTATATAACAACAATGTGTGACTCACAACACTTATTTTTTTTAAGTTATAATAATGCAACTCACTTCCACCTAAAAAAATGTCGACACTCATCCCTTCACTAGAAGAACTGTCATCACATACCAGTTGGAAATCAATCATACCATTAACATCCTCAGGTTAACGAAGAACTTATAGTACTCTATGGCCTAACATTAATCTAAACATGAAGACTAAGTAACTAGTCATCCTATGGACCTACTTGCAACTATCGAGATACATGGGTTCTATCTAATATACTTGCCAATTATCTATGTAAGTAGTTTATATATAGGATGTGTAACCACACTCTCATCCCCTTGTCTACTGCCGAGCTATGGGTGATGTTACCTACTTGTTTTGACCAAATATCTAAGGTTTGTTATTACCATAATCTCTTTTTATCAAAGTACTTGAATATTAAAACTAATACCTCCATCACATTCAACTCATTGAGAAATATTCGATAATATAATTTGCCTCAATTCAACTCTCAATTCAAAAGTTATGCTTATTCGAAGTTGGCCTATTGAGAGGGGCCACATTGTCACTGCAACACCACATGGTTCTCACATGGCCTCCACCTGGCCCAAGTGGCACTTCCACGACAACCAGATGTGGCCCATAGGGTGCTCCTATCTTGGCAGATTGACTTCCCCATGAATTGATGCACTTACCCATTTGTGGAAAGGTAGAAGGTTGAGGAATTATGGTCACCATGGGACCCACTAGTCCACGTCATACCATATCAAGATCCCCTAACTTCATTCTTCTACTACAAGGCCTATTTAATTTAGTGGCTTGAAAGCTACAAACTTAGTGGGATATCCCCATCCATGTCATGTCAAGTTAAGAATTATCAGTCATATATCTCTCTCAAGTGTCTCCTCTGCATTCCAATGGCCTAAAGGCTAGTGTGGGGACCATAGACTTATGCATGTTAGGTAATTTTCCCACTCAAATACCACTCCAACTTTTTGTGAAAATGACGGTCTGATGATTTGATGGCATGGTTCCCGTTGCTAAGATTCCATCTTGGCACACCTCATCTTGGCTCAGATCTACCATCCTCTACTTTTAGGATAACACCTTTGAAAGTTGGTGTTCGAAAGGCCTGATAGGACCCACCCCATTACACATCACCTTGGTTTTACATACGTCACGTTGATATCAAGGCTATATTGACTTTCACATGAGTATATTATGTGGCTTATGGATGATATTAGCACATTGACATTGGACCTCATTGAAAAATAACTCATGCCATTACCCTGGGGTCAGATAGCCCAACGTGGCCCACAATTCATAGTTGTGATGGGACAAGGTTTCACCATCATTCATTTGGTGTTGGCCTTGCTCATATTCTTATAAGTATTATGCTATGTTTCTTTTTTAGTTCTAATGGCTGATCTAAACACCAATTTTTTAGGTTTTATGAAAGAGGAAGGAAAACCGCCCTTTGCCAAACTTTCCAAGTTTCTCTAACCTAAGGGCTCAAGGCTTGAACCTTAAAACTATATGATCATGTATAACAAAGGGGTGACCCTATATCACCAAATTTAAGGGTTATTGTAAACAGAAAGGGGCAATTACTGAACATGCTGATTTTCTGAGAGTTATGGTTCAAGGGCCATAAACCTCGAACCCTCAAATATTGCATGATAACCAACACATAGAAATGGTGCCAAAAACATCCAAGTTATACATTTTTTGATAAGAGGGGGGAAATCACTAACACTAAACTTCATAGTTTAGTAATGTTGTGCTTGGAATAATGTATCATTCAATCAAACTTTTTTGGCCTCTTACAGGATAGTTAAAATAATTCAAAGATAATGACATTTATCAATTTACTAACATAAAGCGCATTGATTTGCATGATTGAGAAAGCATAATCATAGTCTATCCATCAAACTTCACAAATACACCTATCAAGCATAACATTATAAAATATACAAGAGCTCATACAAGGCATATGTAATTCATGAAACACCATAGTTCACAAATTAAACATATATCACTACATATGAATTATCTAAGTATGTTAAGATGGATGGAAGTTAAAGGAATGCATTCCACTCTCCACCCACCTAGACTATCTACATAAAAAATTTCTTATAATTGACGATCCGCTAACTAGATCCCAAGTATGAGGGGATGTTTGCTCACAGAAATTTCACCAAAGGATTGATTATACACTCAAGAGATGGAGTCTATTTTAAAGGTGGTTTATCAATTTCCCTCTGACTATAAGCACCACAGTGATGCACTCACTCCTTTGAGTTCATTCACAAGGCTTCATCCAAGGTCCAGATGGGGTATTTCTCATTCTAGGAGGTTGAATCCATTTTCTAGATGATTTATTAGTCGTCTTTTCATAACAATCATCACAAAGGTCTAAAATCCACATTCTAGGTGGTTCATCATATTTTTATCAAGCACCATAGTGACATTGATTTCCCTATCCAAGTGGTTTATTATCTATACAACAAAAAACCACAGTGATTCAGTCATCCATTGATCCTCCCACTGGTCACTCAGGCATAAACACATAATATAGTGGCCTTAAACAGAACATTATGAGAAATAAAAACCCAACAATCACAAAGCATAAGGCTCAACCACCAACTCCAACACTTCTATATCTACTACTATCATTTCTCCACAACTCATGTGGTTCACAACTCGCCTTGATTGACCTCTAGCCTCTAGCACAAGCACAAGGGAAAAACTATCACACTAGACTAGTGTGTATCCCCCCTATACTTTGTTTCCTCATCTTTCCCTTCTCTTTTCTTGTTTTTCCTCTCCAAACTATCATTGTACATTTTTCTAAGGCCACGACCATCCTTATCCATGCGAAGAATTGGGACGGGCATAATCCTCCATCTCTGCATTGCCTAATCCCATCTCATAATTTTTTCAAGAAGAGTTAGGCAATTTTCCAACAACCAATATTAGACATTAAATTGAGCTGAATTTTATTTATTCATAGCACAAAAAAACCCTTCCATTATACTATGGATCCATGTTTCCCACTCCAATTATACACCAATTAAGTTTGAATTAAATTTTCATGTGTTGAAAATCGGTTGTTATGGGAATTGTGGCTCCCATGCTGGTTCTACACAATTATATTTACAACCATGGGATGAAATGAAAGGGTTTTACAAAACCCAACCCCTTAAGGTAAACCATCCCTGGTGTTATATAAACATAAAATAAAATAAACAATGAGCTTTATATTTATAACTCTTTACATCCATCTATACATTAAAAGAAAATAGGTAAGGTATCCTCATTTGATTTGCAATTTTTTAGGTTGCTTAATTGGGTCCAAAGTGCTTCCATTACACCTTGACATACTCTATTACGAAATCCTGGATTTTGGTTTATCTTAGGTAAATGATGCACTATGGTTCTGGTTGGAATTATCCCTTAGATCCCACATGTTTCACAAACCAATCAAACACATGATCTATAATACCCCTCAGTAAATGTGTAAATATTTGAGTTACTATGCTAAGTTACTTGGCAAATTATGAACACGAATGTTTCTAATTTTCATTAATAAAAGAATTTAAATAACTAACTATAATTATGGTGGAAAGTAATGTCAAAAGAGAGTTTCACATTCTAGATAGTTGAAACATAGTTATGAGCAGAGGAAGTTTCCTTCCCAAACTCCTCTCCATAGAGATAAACTATCTCAGTTTGGGAAAGGTGTCCAAGAGGGTGAGAGGAAGGAAAAACTTGAGGAAACCTTGTTATCTTAGAGTTTGGTTGGAAGGGGGTCCAAGAGAGGAGAATAAATCTTCAAGCTGGAAACCCTAAGACATGATGCTATTGAGGGAGGCATGATGCTACCAAGTAAGGAATTCTTGAGCTGGTCGACCAATGGAATTTCAGTTGAAGCATGTGTTCTTAGTTAAAACCCTAGACTAGCCTTGTTGGGGTCATAGTTGTTCTAGGTTGGACCTGATTTGGTCATTTCATGGAAAAAGTTCTGGATATGATCCTAGCTCGGGGGGAGTTTCAGTAGAGCATACTGATTTTCATTGGTTGGGTGGAGCATTCTATTCCCTATAATTTTGTGGCAGACTTGATTGCTTGAGAAACAAATAAGTGAAAAACTATTTGGATTGTTTTCCTTTCTTTCTGCATATATTCATTTACATAGCTGCTAAGCAATTCTCATCCAGTTTGAGATTAAATTTATGATATTATGTATTAAAGATATAATACTATTGGATTAGGTTAGTTCCAGGCCTGAACAAACATTGGTCTGTTAGCCTAGAACCATCCTAAATCCTGTTACTTAATCTGGAAAGGAAATGACAGGTCCTAGAAGCATTCCCCATCAAACTTCCATATGTAATACAATAATACTGTTACTCTGCAAAAATTTAAGCAGTTTCTATTGAAAACCTAGGGTTTCCATGAGAACTATGAGTAATAATTAGATCATGTTATAGAAAGGAAAAATGGTGTACCATATAAAAATATAACTGATCTACCAATTAAATGGTAGTATATACATTCATGTATCTCAAGTAAGAATTAAAAATTTCAGGGATAATTAGAAACAAAGAAAACATGCACATAATCAGTGCATGCGATACTATAGAAAGTAATAGAGTACATGGCCGTGTAAGGCCTTGTTCTAGAAAACAATGATAAAACATAATAGTCCAACAACTAAAGAAAATATTTTCATACACGCCGAAGTGAGATCTGACTGTTAAGTAAACAATTAAATAATAGATAATAGTAGAATTGAAAATTTATAAACCCCAAACCCTTAGAGTTAACATAAGAAACAGACAATAAAGAATTTACGAGACCCATAAACAATCTCATAACCATTTGCAACTATTATGAAAAAAAAATAGCATATTGCGAACTAAGAGTAAGTCTTTTATATGAATTAATCAAAGGCTGAGGGCTGTAACATCAAATGTTCAATAGAGAATTGAAATAAGTATAGGCATTATACAATACTCATTTAAAAAAATAGTACTTATAATTTTAATTAAGTTCAACACCCCACAAAATATTCGAGGCTGCATGGCTTTTATTACAATATCCCTATTACAAACTATACAAAGAAATTATAACTCCTAGGACAAGGCAATTTGTGTATAAGCCATACAATAAGGCCTGACTGCGACATTGTGGTGACATATAATAAACCAATTAGGGGAAGTATTAAAAAGAGGAGCTTGGTAACCCAAGCAAGCCAAGATTTCCACATTCATCTATGTAAATAGGAACTGTTGGAAATTGCACTTGCAAGTTCAAGATATGAAGTCAAATTAGTAAAGTTGTTAATCAAAAACAAAAAACCCTAAAAGAATGAAGAGAAGAGTAGTTTTTCAAATAAAACTGACTTGTGAATAAATGTTGAAGGCTTCCATAAACCCTTTTAACTTGCGTAGAAGGTAAATTTAGATAAATCATAAAAAAATTAAGTACATAATTTAAGAAATAAAATACTAACTTGCTAAAGATTTGTGCATATAAGTCAAATTATAGACCTGGAAGGATTGAAATTAAAGGTTTTTTTCCTTTTCATTTTCACACCACAATTTACAAAGGTAGTAATATAGGCAAACAAAGCCTCATGCCATAAAAAAGTAACCTGTAACAAACCTAAATAAATTAAACAAAGAGGATAATAAGGGAATTCACAACAAATTCATAGCTTAATACTAAAATGTAACCATAGCCCTCAATAAGTTACTTGGTGATGTCCCAACCTTAAAAAAACAAGGGAATCCAAGGAATAAAAGGAGTTCTTAATGTTGAGTTGTTCTATGACAAGTGAAATACCAAATGAGATAAAGCGGTGCAATGAGGGAGGGAGGTTAGTTACTTCCATGATTCCTTGTCCTATCTCCATCGTGTCTTCAAAACCATAATATTTACAATTTCAGATCAAGTCCAACACAAAACCCAAGGATGAAGTGAATATCAATAACCACAATGCTATACAATTGGAGGGTCTAGAGAGTTCATTGAAGTGCTCACCATAAATCAATACTTAACATTAGAACTCAAATGATCATAAAGGATAGCAAAGTGCAAGGTTTAGAGAAACATTATTTACGCATTGTCCACCATGAATAATAGTTATATACGAAGCATCAGTCAACGTTAATAAATATGACTCGTCCAAGTTTACCTAGTTGGTAAAGTGCATATGAAATATGAACCATAAATAAATATGTGTACAAGTCGTAATTTGAATGCTAAAATGATCATTCCCAAACCCCACACACACACATAATTGATTCAACTAAGTATCAAAAGCATGTTCAAATAACTTGGAAACCCTTAGTGATGAGTAGAACAATAATATGCAATACTATTTTGTCTCATTATCAATTTTTTTTTTTTTTTAATGTCTACATAGTAAAAAGCAAGATTATTAGGGGTTATTTTGAATGAAGGGAGATGTTACAAGTGGTATTAGAGGTACAATTTCCACACTATGGCCTATTAGGGCAGACCAAGAGAATAAAAAAAGTTGTATTTTTTATTCCAGAGACGAAAAAAACATGAGAAGGGGAAGTGGTGCGATGACCACACCAGCTATAAGATTGCCTGTAGGGCCTGTTTCAATACCTCTTCCAGGACCCAATCCAGAAATGTGGTTTCAACTGGGGGTGGATCCTCAGACTACAACTACTGTGCCGTTGAAAACATTAAAATAGTTGAGGGAAGAAATGGCCAATTTAAGGGCTAATAATGGGTGACTAATGCAAGAGAAGGAACGAATAATGAAGAGCCTAACTCATAGATAAAATCCTAGAAATTCAGTTCTAACTCCCGTTAACGGAAACAAAGAAGAATCATATAGAAGGAGAGAGGACCATGTACCTGATAAAATTCATATACAAGAGACAGAGGGCGATAAATAGACAAATGAGGGAGAATCCAGAAACGCCTCTGGGGATAAAATGAAAAAAGAGGAAAAAGACGGAAGACAAAATTACAAGGAGAATTCAGAAAAATTAAACCTCCAAAATTTGATGATGAGTCAGTGGAAGCTACAGAGGTATGGTTAGTAAAAATTAATAAATACTTCTAAATTTATGAATATAATAATAATTTGAAGGCTGTTTTAGTGATCTACCAGCTACAGGGAAAGGAAACCCTATGGTGGGAGGAAGTTAAGGTGGTGCATGGGAGAATTTTCAGATATATTTTAAGGATAAGTATATAATTGAGTGATTTTATGATGATAAAGCTAAGGAGTTTCCTAACCTTAGATTAGGTCAATTGTCCATGGATGAGTATTTGGTGAGATTCACCTCCTTATTGAGGTATGCTCCTTACATATGAGAGGAAAATGCTAAGGTGTAGTGTTTTATAAGTAGTCTTGCTAGTGTTTATGAAAGAATGATTGGAATTTTATAACCCTAAGACTATGGATGAAGTTGTTTGTAATGTGATGGTATGTTATCGACAAATGAAACAAAAGCGAGACAATTATTACACATGGGAAAGCAAGAAAGGGTAGAAAAATTCCCAAAATGTTATAAACATAAAAACTGTAAATGCTAAGAACTTACATTAAAACCAACAAGGGAAATTTGTAGGGAAAGGTAAAAAAAACCCCAACCATATAATGAATCTAAACCAACAAAACTATTATGCAGATCTGAACCTGGTCAACCAAAGAGGCCATCATTGTAGTGCTGGGGTTGTGGGGACCTACATTATATTAAAAATTGCCCTTATCATGGAACAAAAAACTAACCAAAATATACACAAGGCATATACCATAGGAGAAGTGGCGAGAAGTTTAACCAAAATCAATGCTGCACTAGAGGACCATTTGGCTGAGTACCAAACAACCATGCTTGAATTTGAAGGTAATATTTTGAGTCATTGTTGGGCCTCAAAATAGTCCTTCTTTTCACTCCATTATTCACCAATATCTTCACATTCTACCTTCATGTGACCTCCATTCCACCTCCACATCATTACATTTACCTCATTATTGGGTCATAACTATGCTTTTCCAAAGTTTATTAATTCTTAACATTTTTAAGTGGATTTAT